>JAFBJT010005964.1:78318-89348 GCA_016785325.1 Chascanopsetta lugubris
TTTTTTGTTTGAAAGATTGAAATCAGGTGAGAAATGAAGATCTCAGAAGAAAATGAATGCACATGATTGTTATAGTGTGACGGTGACTCAGCATTCACGCAATTACAACCTTGTTGAACAAATGATCAGTCGTGTTCTTCAAAGCTTTGATCACAGAAAGGAATAGCATCTTCACGGCAGACCGAGGTAGCTCTTGTAAAGAACCGTTACCATCTTAAGTGAATCAGCAGAAGTCCAGGTTTAATGTCCACGAATGCGACAGGCCAGCTGGATGTCCTTGGCCATGATGGTGACCCTCTTGGCGTGGATGGCAAACATGTTAGTGTCCCTGAACAGGCCAATCAGGAAGGCTTCACTGGCCTCCTGCAGAGCCATGACAGCCGAGCTCTGGAAGCGCAGGTTGGCCTCGTAGCCCTGTGCGATCTCTCTGATTAGGCGCTGGAAGGGCAGCTTGGGGATCAGCAACTTGGTTGATTTCTGGTAGCGACGGATCTCTCTCAGAGCTATGGTGCCAGGCCTGCAACGGTGAGGCTTCTTCAGGCCCATGGAAGCCAGAGCACGGTTGCGAGCAGACTTGGTGACTGACCACTTCCTAGGAGCTTTACCTCCAACTGATTTTAGCATCTGCTTGGATCTTGCCATTTTGTAGCTTCTCAACTCAGAAGACAAGTAAAGCAAAAGACCCTTTCCTTTAGCTGCAGGGCAAGCAGTGAAATGGAGACTGACTGACTATTTAATTTGATTCTTGTATAAAAAATGGTTGAATGAGATTTATTTGAGTAACAAGGGAAGATAACTGGGCGTATAAGTATCTGTTATCAGAAAAGTTGATGTTTTTGTTGTTCACTGTCTTTGGGTTGACTGAACCCATCCAGCCTTGGTGTTTCTACTGGTAACGTTAGATTGTTTTCCCTTTGATGTGAAGCCATTCTAGTCTCCAACACGTGGCATTATAGGAATACACCTATGTTGGAAAGGTGTTTTCTTACACTGACTCTGAGAGTGCTTGAACTAACACAATTACAACTGGCAATAGTAATGACTTTTAATATATGACCATTGTGTGATATTTATTATGATATCTATTATGATTGGGCGACAGTGGCTCAGTGGTTAGAGCAGTCGCCTTTGAAAGCGAAGGTGTCACGACACGGCAGGAAACCCAAGCCTAGACGATAGGATCAGGATACAAACTCGGGAACTTATTTTTAAAAAGGGGGTAACTAAGGGAACAGGCAAAAGGGACTGAATACAAGACGCAACTTAGGCGCAGGAAATAGACACTGAATACAGGGTACCAGGCACGGATGGCTAGGCGCAGACGGGATACCAGGGAGTAGTCAGGGAGTAGACCTAGACCCAGACTAGGGGACACAAAAGGGTTAAATACACTAGACAATCAGTGGGGAACAGGGATAACAAAGAAATGACATAAGGACAAGAAAATAACGAGATGTTACAAAGGGTCACTGAGCCTTGCAGATCAACAAAAATCTAATGAAAAAAAAATGAAAAAAGACTGACATTTTATTAAAACTCTGTTGTATAAGTTATTTAACAAAATTTAGAACTCAATTACAGAGAAGAATCGTGTGTTCCAATTGATGTGGCTCACAAAAGAGTGCTAATTGTCATTCGTAAATCAGAGGTCTAAACTCTTTTCCTTTGGACACAGCGGGCCAGCAGAACGTCCTTGTGCATGATGGTGACTCTCTTGGCGTGGATGGCAAACAGATTGATGTTTTCAAACAGGTCGACCAGGTAAGCCTCACTGGCCTCCTGCAGAGCCATGACAGCTGAGCTCTGGAAGCGCAGATCGGTCTCGAAATTTTGAGCGACCTCTCTGACCAGGCGCTGGAAGGGCAGCTTGCGGATCAGCAGCTCTGAAGATTTCTGGTAGCGACGGATCTCTCTCAGAGCCACGGTACCGGGCCTATAACGGTGAGGCTTCTTCACTCCGCCGGTGGCCAGGGAACTCTTGCGCAAGGCCTTGGTGACCATCTGCTTCTGGGGAGCTTTGCCACCTGTGGATTTCCGCACCATTTGCTTGGTTCTTGCCATTTTGGCAAGGTTCTCGGGTTGGGACAAAATGAATATGGACCCTCTTAAAAAACGGTCACAGTGGTGAAATTGTGACGCTGATTGAGACCTCTGGGTCCAGACTGGTGAATTATCTGTGAGGTAGGAGACCGATCAAAGTAATCTGGCCCAAGTCACCTTGATTCTGGTTCGAAAATGAAGAAAGTTTTGGGTTTTTTTTGGTCCCACTTTATGGTTAGATTCCTATCTCCCAGTTATCGGCTGCAATTACTAATTAGCTTACATTATTATGGCATTGATGTAAAGCTTTTAGGTAGGTGACTGATGCAAGGCAAGAAAGGAAAGAGTCTGTGATGAAAAGGAGTTTGATACACTGATGGAGAAATCCAAACCTGCTTTGTGTGTCGTCATCATCAGAAAGTGTTGGGAGTGGATACACATGTCGACTGAACATTTGTCTGCCCTTCATTTGTACTGCTCTTGATCTGATCATTTGCTCTGGGGTGGATGTGTGCCACAGTCCAGATGAGTCACAGTCCACCCCCCTCCCCTCACACACACCTTGATCTTCCCCGGATTAGAGTTAGGCAATGGCCAGGAGCAAGATTTGAAGTGGTCAGTTTAGACCAGACTATATCTCTAGCAGCGCCACTAAGAAACCATCTTAGAGTGAAGCATCATGATATCCCATTAGGAGGATGTTATGCAAGATGGTTTATTAGTCCCATTTGACCACAGAAAAACGTAAAGGCTCATGTTTGCATCCACCTTTTAATGCATCCACTTTTTTCAACACTGCTCGCATTTGTTGTTTTTTTTAGCTTCATTTTAGTTTAGCTTGTTCACAGGTGCATCATTTTCTTCATGCAAAGCTTTCGGGTGACTGTTTAGTTTCATTAGTGATTGATAAAACATGTAACTTCACCAGTAGATGTCACCAAATCTTACACTGTACCTTTAAACATAGACAGATGTGGGTGAAATTAGCAGTATGAAACAAGGACATTTATGCCTTCAATCAGAGGTAAATGTCCTTCAAACTGAGGACTACTATAAAGGTACAAAGGACTTTCAATTGCTTAAAACTTGTCAAAAAACTATTTTCACTTTTGACGAATTCAACTAAACTTGCAGTCACGCTATAAAATTGCACATATATTATGTTTCGAACTGACCGTTTCCCTAACTGCTCCGTATCACCCCCATTCAGGGCTCTGGGACTTGTGATTTTCTCAGTGATGATCCTCTGCGCAGTGTTATGTTGCACACATGCACACATGTACAAGATGTGGCTATTGTGCTGTCCTTTGTTGACCATGTGGAGCAGCCTTTCATTAGGTATTACTCTGCTGTGCTGTGGTGACACTCATGTGATCAAAGAAAAATGCTCATCTGACATGAGGCCACCGGAAATGTCAGAACGAGGTAAAACCGACAGAAAGGTCAGAGCTAAGGCAAAGACCCGTTCGTCCGGCGCCGGACTCCAGTTCCCAGTGGGTCGTTTCCACAGGCTACTGATCAAAGGCAACTACGCTCAGCACATGGGTGCCGGAGCTCCTGTGTACCTGGGGGCTGTGCTCGAATACCTGACCGCTGAGATCTTGGAGTTGGCCGGAAACGCCGCCCGCCACAACAGGAAGACCCGTATCACCTCCCGCCACCTGCAGCTGGCCGTCCGCCATGACGAGGAACTCAACAAGCTCCTGGGCGGAGCGACCATCGCACAGGGTGGTGTGCTGCCCAACATCCAGGCTGTTCTCTTCAAGTCCAAGTAAAGCAACTGGAAAGCACTGAGACGAACCAAAGCCTCCTTTAAGAGCCACACACTCACTCTAATGGAGATACAAGCTCCTCATCCTCACACACCACTTAGAAACAATAATTTATCAAACGTGTAAACACTTCTTAACACATATTATAAAGTGACACTTCACACCATATGTGTTGAGAAGCTTTGATGGTCATAGGTGTGTAAAGATTTCTCAAGTAATGGTTTACATTTTTATATATTACATATTTTCTATTTATATATCAATTAATAATACTTATTGCGATCAAACGGCCAATGTTTCTGTCTGTCTAAGGCACCACATCCAACTTCATGCACATTATCAGCAGTGTGTTTTCTGTCTGCAAAGTAACTCTACTTTATTCCAAAGTCAACGTCAGTGGCTGCTTGTTTTTACTGCATCTCCCTTGACAACATGTGGCGCAAGTACAAAATGTTGGCGCTGTCGTGCTTTTGAAAACATTTTAGGAGAGAAATGAGTTGGAAAAGCCGCTGGTCACTCCAGCACCTCTCCCACACTGACTTTTTACTCTTTTATCAGTGAAGAGAAAACACATGTATCCTGGTGTTCACACTGACAACTGAAGTTGCTGCTGGGTTGAATCTATAAGGTTCTCGTGATTTGTTCAAGCACTGTCTCCTTTTCTGTTTTCCTTGATACCACTCGTATCAAGTATCATTGTTCTACTGAACCTTGAAGCGAACATGACAAAAGTTCCCCCTGTGGCTAAACCTGCCAAGGAGAAGACACCGAGACCGAAGAAGGTTGGCCCCAGTGCAGGCGAGCTCATTGTTAGGGCAGTGGCCGCGTCCAAGGAGCGAAGTGACGTTTCATTGGCTGCTGTGAAGAGGGCTCTGGCTACTGGAGGCTATGATGTAGAGAAGAACAAGGGCACCGGGGCCTTTGGCTCTTTCAAAATGAACAAGAAAGCTGAGGACAAGCCAAAGATGGCAGTCCAAAAGAGCACTCCTAAAGTCAAGAAGCCCGCTGCCAAGAAACCTGCAGCAGCTAAAAAGGCCAAGTCATCGACAGCCAATAAGCCAGCAAATGCAAATAATTCTCCCAAGAAGGTAAAGAAACCTGCAGCTGCAAAGAAACCCGCGAAGAGAAGGCCACCAAGAGCCCTAAGAAGGTGGTCAAGAAGGTCCCTGCAGCCAAGAAAGCCACCGCTAAGAGCGTCAAAACCAAGAAGTGAGCTGCCCTCGTGATCAAGCGTCTTCATCCCACTAAACAGCTCTTTTGAACTTCTGAGGTCAACGATCACGCCAGGCATTCAGTCACGTGCTATTTGTTGTGCCTCATCGCGTAAAAATGTACCTGGAGCGCTGCCCTCAACTTCATTCGAGGGTGCGGAAGTGAAGCTATACCCGTGTTTTGATTTGAAGTTGATAGACCAAGTAAAACTGGAGATATGATCATTTGAGTTGATAGAAAAATAGTGCTTATGAATATGAAATGTGGTGCTGGGCGGACGCTGCATTTATCTAAATATCTTCATTTCTTATCCTTTTACAAAACGGAAAACAATGCCTGAATCTGGACTACATTTCCCATGAGACCCTGCGAAAGTCTTGAAGGAAGTTGCAAAGGGTGAGGTAGCAGTATTTTTGAGCAATTTGGAGTGTTTGTGGAGGAGACAGAGAGGAAACAGTGCAGGATGAGGCGCACATTGAACATCACACAGGCAATGGATTTATTCCACCGATTGGATGAGGATGACGGACTTCGTCCACTTCCTCATCGGAGGCAGAGAGTGATGAGGTGGATGTAATGGGTGCCGGTATTTTTAAAATAATATGTAGAAAATGAATAACACAAGAGCGGGGTATATTGTGAATGTAAATAAATGTTCTGAAAACTCATGGACAGACAAATACTCATAATGCATTTGATAGATTAATATATGTATTTATGTACTGAAGAATAAATATTTAAAAATAGATCTTTACAGTGTTGCCAGGTGGACGTTTGACATCAATGTGCAGCAAAGACACACTGCTGCTGTTCAATGCTCCTGACTGTGGAGGTGCTGTTGTCCAACCTATGATGGACATATTATGCCTAATATGGAAACACAAGTGTCTGCGTTGACTCGGACAACTGGAGCCACTGCTGGACTTAGTAAATGTGTTTTTTATGGTGTCTTACCACCTCCTCATCTGAATTTCCCATCATTCACATGGACCAAAAGCCATGTTCCGGGCGGATGATCTGTGTCTCACCACAGAGAAATCCACGTTTCATTCCCCTTTTTATCACAGGAATTTTCATTGAAATGCTTTATTTGAAGGGTGTCGAAGCTTATGTCAGGGGAAACAGCAGCAAGCTAATTGTGTTCACCCCGAGCAGCAAAGCAAAGCAAAGTAAAGTAAAGCATATCAAGAGAACTAATTGAAATAGTTTTACACCATTCAAACTTGAGAGAGGTCAAGAGAGAAGAGATGGCAAGAATGAGAACCAGAAGAAGAAGAAGAAGAAGGGCAATTAGACGGAAGAAGACCGGTACAAACATCAGCAAGCTCATCATTATAGCAGTAGCTACATCCAAGGAGCGAAGGGGAGTTTCAGCAGCTGCTTTAAAGAAGGCTCTGGCTGTCGAAGGCTTCGATGTGAAGAGGAACAATGCTCGTATAAAGGCCGCCATCAAGAGCCTGTTGGCCAGAGGAATCCTGGTCCAGAGCAGAAAAACTGGGCTCACTGGACCCTTCAAAATCAACCAGAGGGTCAAGAAGAGGGCTAAGAAGCGAATAGCAGCTAAAAGATCCAAGAGTAGAGCCAAGAGGGTTCCCTTTGCTGGTCCAAAGCAAACACGAAGGAGGACCAAGAAGAGGACGGGGGCCACCAGGCGCAAGAGAGCAGCCAAGCAGAACTGAGCTGTCAACCAAACTGGTTCCAGTGCTAGTTTGGTTCTTAGCATACCTCCTGAGAACCTGCTTTTCCACTGGCAAGGAGCCAAGTCAGAGCCAGGTCAATATGTCATATAATGGCATATAAAGTTGGTCAAATGGGGAGTTTTTTTCAATCATACCCTCCTTCCTCTGTTCTCCATGGTCCTTCTTACATCTTGTTGAGTAATTGATCAACCGATCTACTGTCTGGTTGCATCCAGCAGGAGATGGCTGCAACCTGTCACAATTGGACCACTTGCAACCAGAAGCAGATGCCTCCCGCTGGATACTCTTGAACACTGCCTTGGTTAAAGAAGCCCCCTCCAATATATTTTAGACTTCGGAGGGTGACCATTGTACCAGGGACCACTGGGTCCCCCCTTTAGTCCACTGCTGTTTAACCCTGTCCATCATTTTTATTATTACATTGCGCTGAATGAACATGTCCAGAACCAGTACAAACTGCACTGTTCTATACATGAATCTAGAATAAATTACATTGAAATTGCCAAAATATGCTTTTATTTTGACACCCACCCCCTTTCTTTACCATCAAAATAAAAGTCCCACTTTAGAAGATCAAGCCCATTCATTTCCAGTCTAGTTCACTTTTTGGCTGTATTTCTAAGCATAATGGTTCTATTTATTAAAATGCCAGAGCTACTGAGAAGAAACAAGTTTTTATATTAGTACATTTATAAAGTTACTAACGGGTGGGCGATACTCGGAATTTTGGTATCTGAAAAACTCCACTGCACCGTTAATGTGGGTGTATTAAAAAAAACACATTACCAATATTATTATTGTAAGATGTATTATTCCCTCTGTCTTCATACACTGATATTCATAGATGATACATTTTCTCATGGTGCGCTCACACAAGTAACCACTGTTTTATTCAGCCCTGAAAGCGTGTCCTTGATGTTTGGTTATCTGAATCAAATTGTTTCATTTGGCCTTTTGAAAGGGTGATTGGTTGGTTGATTGATTGATTGCATACTTCAATATATGCAGATCCTGTAGTCAAGAAGAGGAAATAAAGGGGATGATGAAGTTGAGAAAAGTGAAGATGAAATTTCAGGTTGACAGCACATCAGCTTGTAATGTCCTCATCACTCCCAAATGAGGCGTGTCTCAAACCAGTCAATTTGAATTTTCCACAGAATGAAGTGTAGCATGTGCACTGTAAATACAGATTCCTAGAAAAAGAGTGCTGAAAATGATCTGATTCCTCCTGTTGTTTTTTTCAAAGACATCTCTTTTGGAAATCAAAGGATCTTTGCAAATTACAAGTATAAATAGTCCAAATTTGAAAGGTGACAGTGTATATGTTGTTAATGTTTGACACCTGTAAAAACTGTTTGAGGCGGTCAAGAAGCCTGCAGCTGCTAAGAAACCCACCGAGAGGCCACCAAGAGCCCCAAGAGGGTGGTCAAGAGCCCCAAGAGGGTGGTCAAGAGCCCCAAGAGGGTGGTCAGGAAGGCCCTTGCAGCCAAGAAAGCCCCCGCTAAGAGCGTCAAAACCAAGAAGTGAGCTGTCCTCACAATCAAACATCTTCATCCCACTAAACAGCTCTTTGCCATGGGAACATATTCTCAGCAGAGGGGCTGAGATAAAAAAAATCTCACTTAACTCGCAACTTGCTCCATTGATTGACAATACAACAAAATTTGACCAATACTTTTGAATGCTGGTGTGCTGCGAGGGTGGGCAAATGGGTTTACCTTTGGAAAATGTGGGGGGATGAAATCATCTTGCTGTAAAAGTGGGGGTGTCGAATCTCCACACCACCTATTCAGCTCTGGACCTCTTCAAATGATACTTTACCCCTTCCACCATGAGGACACTGTGCAACGACACCAACAAATATGCCACAATGCAGGAAGAGATGGAGGACAAAGTATATTTGGATGGATACAGATGTCAAGAAGCTTTACAAATTCATGGGGCTCCTCACGTACATGTCGATGGTGGGATGTTACCTTTTGTATATTATATTTGCATTAGTTTGAATTCTGGGACTGCTAGAATGCTGTACAAACCGTGTTTTTAAAATAATATGTAGAAAATGAATAACACAAGAGTGGGGTATATTGTTAATGTAAATAGATTTATTCATTCTGAAAACTCATGGACAGACAAGTACTCATCATGCATTTGATAGATTAATATATATATTTATGAACTGAAGAATAAATATTTAAAAATAGATCTTTACAGTGTTGCCAGGAGGACGTTTGACATCAATGTGCAGCAAAGACACACTGCTGCTGTTCAATGCTCCTGACTGTGGAGGCGCTGTTGCGCTATAGCTGACTGTGGAGGCGCTGTCGCGCTATAGCATATCCAACCTATGATGGACATATTATGCCTAATATGGAAACACAAGTGTCTGCGTTGACTCGGACAACTGGAGCCACTGCTGGACTTGCTAAATGTGTTTTTTATGGTGTCTTACCACCTCCTCATCTGAATTTCCCATCATTCACATGGACCAAAAGCCACGTTCCGGGTTTACAGTGTTGCCAGGTGGACGTTTGACATCAATGTGCAGCAAAGACACACTGCTGCTGTTCAATGCTCCTGACTGTGGAGGCGCTGTTGCGCTATAGCATATCCAACCTATGATGGACATATTATGCCTAATATGGAAACACAAGTGTCTGCGTTGACTCGGACAACTGGAGCCACTGCTGGACTTACTAAATGTGTTTTTTATGGTGTCTTACCACCTCCTCATCTGAATTTCCCATCATTCACATGAACCAAAAGCCATGTTCCGGGCGGATGATCTGTGTCTCACCACAGAGAAATCCACGTTTCATTCCCCTTTTTATCACAGGAATTTTCATTGAAATGCTTTACTTGAAGGGTGTCGAAGCTTATGTCAGGGGAAACAGCAGCCATCAAATTGTGTTCAACCTGAGCAGCAAAGCAAAGTAAAGTAAAGCAAAGCATATCAAGAGAATTAATTGAAATAGTTTTACACCATTCAAACTTGAGAGAGGTCAAGAGAGAAGAGATGGCAAGAATGAGAACCAGAAGGAGAAGAAGAAGAAGGGCAATTAGACGGAAGAAGACCGGTACAAACATCAGCAAGCTCATCATTATAGCAGTAGCTACATCCAAGGAGCGAAGGGGAGTTTCAGCAGCTGCTTTAAAGAAGGCTCTGGCTGTCGAAGGCTTCGATGTGAAGAGGAACAATGCTCGTATAAAGGCCGCCATCAAGAGCCTGTTGGCCAGAGGGATCCTAGTCCAGAGCAGAAAAACTGGGCTCACTGGACCCTTCAAAATCAACCAGAGGGTCAAGAAGAGGGCTAAGAAGCGAATAGCAGCTAAAAGATCCAAGAGTAGAGCCAAGAGGGTTCCCTTTGCTGGTCCAAAGCAAACACGAAGGAGGACCAAGAAGAGGACGGGGGCCACCAGGCGCAAGAGAGCAGCCAAGCAGAACTGAGCTGTCAACCAAACTGGTTCCAGTGCTAGTTTGGTTCTTAGCTGGATCCACTCTCATACCACTTGAGAACCTGCTTTTCCACTGGCAAGGAGCCAAGTCAGAGCCAGGTCAATATGTCATATGCTGTTTTTTTTTCAATCCCCATGGTCCTTACATCTTGTTGGGTAATTGGTCAACCGATCTACTGTCTGGTTGCATCCAGCAGGAGATGGCTGCAACCTGTCACAATTGGACCACTTGCAACCAGAAGCAGATGCCTCCCGCTGGATACTCTTGAACACTGCCTTGGTTAAAGAAGCCCCCCTCTAATTTATTCTAGACTTCGGAGGAGGATCATAGTGCCAGGGACCACTGGGTCCTCCCTTCAGTCCACTGCTGTTTAACCCTGTCCATTTTTATTATTTTATAATAATTAAATAATATAATTTTCATATTTTATTATTTTATTAGCCCATTCATTTCAAGTCCAGTTCACTTTAAACAATTTATTGTCTGCTGGAATAATATTTGTCTTAAAGGGTTTACAAGGTCTTTCATTTTAAAATATTCTCGTGTGTCAATCCACTTATGTTGCTGGTGGTTGGATATGTTTGATGCACCTGTTACTCAGTGATATGTATTGAAAAAAGTAATCTAATACCGACAAGTTATAAACTCCAGAATATTGTTTCATTCTGTTTCTTCTCTAGTTAGACATTACAGAATTATTACATTCTAATTCTGTAGTTTCTTTTTAGGTGTAACTCTATTACAAATCCGCCACACAGCCAGCTCTCATAAACACACATCTCACTTTAATCCGTCCGCGGAACAACAGCATCAACCCGGAACAATACTTTTATTGTTACAAATATTGCA
>JAFBJT010006023.1:10861-13361 GCA_016785325.1 Chascanopsetta lugubris
GCAACGTGACGATAAAGGTAGGCTGACAAGTGTGCAGCCTTCGCTGTCACTGTTCACCAGAAATCAATGTCAGCGCGGCCCGGTGCCTGTGGAGGGCTCGGCTGTTTATTCTGCTCTTCAGAGCTTTGATGATGATGATGATAGTGCAACCATTAGTGTCAAAATAAAAGGTTGCAATGATTTGTTTAGATTTTTTCTTTTCTTTATGATTGCCCTATTGAATTTGTGTGTTGCTTTAGATATGGGACATCGGTGGACAGCCCCGCTTCAGAAGCATGTGGGAGCGCTACTGCAGAGGAGTCAATGCAATTGTGTAAGTTTGTGTATCACAATGTGTGCGACTTTTAAACTGCTTTTTCATTTTGTTTGCATTTGTTTTTTTCTACTATCATGTGTTGTCTTGTCTTTAAGCAGCAGTGTGTAAGATGTTTGTCATTTTTGTCACTTCAAAAAATTTTATTATCCTTATTATTATTATTGTCATTATTATTATTATTATGATTATTATTATTATTATTATTATTATTATTATTATTATTATTATTATTATTATTATTATTATTATTATTATTATCATTATTATTATTATTATTATTATATAAGAATTACATCCTGACAATTTCATGAATTCATCATCACCTAAATGTTTTTTCCCCCACTGACCTTAAATTAGGACATTAATGCATATTTACATGAGGAGGAGTCTGCTCTCTAAATGAGCGTATGTAAACAAAGTGAGTTGCTGGTTAAAAATGAAATGGCAGGTGTCTATCAGCATTACAGGGCATCGTTGCCACCTACTGTTCAGGAGTGTAAATACATTCAATCTAGTCAAAATCCCTTTTAAAAAAGGCCTGCAACCATTTGGGTCGTGACCTATCAGTTGAGGATAATTTAAAAAAAGAGAGAATCATTGATTTAGATCAACTTCTAAACATCTCTCTCTCTCTCTTCCTCTCTTATTTCCCTCTTCTGCAAGTCATCGTCACTCCCTCACAAGTTGCTGCCGTGACTATTGATGAGTCCACAAATAGACAATTTGCCAGTATAATGGCTTCGGAGCTTCGAGGGTTTCGACTCGGAGGAGGTCATCTAATTGGGGTCTCTGAAGGAATGACGTGATCGGGAGACCACCTGAAGATGAGAGAGACAAATAAACTCCATTTGCGATGCTAATAATGACAATTTAATGAGTGTGTTAATGATAATCTAATTTGATGGCATGTTCATCTGCGCCTGCAGGGACTTTCCTTCCTTCTCCTTCTCTTGCAGCTTGTTCATGTTCTGCTCTTTTATTCATTTGCGTCTAAAACTTGCATATCTAGTTACTTTGCTGTATACATGACCAATCAGAGCGCTTCCACTCTTTAATTCATTCATTTCCAACATGTGCACCTTAAAGGTGCAGTGTGTAAGATTTTTGGTGACCTCTAGAGGTGAAGTTGCATGTTGACGTATCCATCACCTTCACCCTCATCCTTCTGAACATGCAGGGGAACCAATCGTAGACTTCAGTTGTCATTAAAACTAAAACATTTTTTAGTACATCCACTTCAAGAGGACCCCTCTACTCATGTAAATACACATTAATGGGCTCATTTAAGGGTGATGTGATAAAAACCTAGACATTTAGGTGACTCTAAATTCATGACACTGTCAGTATGTAATCGTTTAGGAATATTTTTTTTAGAAGTTACAAAAATGACCAAAATCTTACACACTGTACCTTTAATATATTTTCATCCTCCAGCTAGAAGCCAATGAACCTGATGAATCCCCTGACCCCTCCACTCCCTTCCTTTTGAATTCCGTCCCACTTCTTTGACCCTCCCTTTCTCCACACACTCTATGTGCTCTCTGACATTTTCCTGGTACTCACTGACCGATTCAAAGTCCTTCAAAAAACGAACTAATTATAGTTACTAATCACTTTAACCCAGAAAGTCACACATTTAGTAACTGTCACTGAATTAGAACATTATAAAAGTAACTAGTTACCAGGGAAAGTAGATATGTCAAAGAATTTGGACCCACCCCCTTAATAAAACTTTAAATTCTTAATGGAAACCCCTTAATAAAACTTTAAATTCTTAATGGAAAATACTATATGAACAGAATCATTGTACTCTAATCTGCACTTGTGTAGAGGTGCCAACACCTGACATGATGTGTGACACCCCGCATCGCTATATCGCGGCAACTAGTGGTTACCATGGTGACAGAGCCATGCTTAATAATATATGAAGAAAGTCAAGGGGCTATAGAAGTTTGATTAGCCTCATGGGAAGTGAAGGAAAAAAAAAACTCATAATATTTGTCGGTGCTGATTATATTATGGGATGTGAGAGTAAATTTGGTGAAAAATGCCAAATGTATAAAGAGATGAGGATATGGGGTGAACACAGCAGAGCAGTATATTGGAGCTTTATATTTAGATTTTAATAACGTGGGAATGAAAAGTGCCCTCAGATAACTTTGCTCGGTGCTATATGCACAACTT
>JAFBJT010006023.1:15861-22573 GCA_016785325.1 Chascanopsetta lugubris
GGATGTTCAAGGAGAAATGGAATAATATTTGCAATGATAATAAAGTATGTTATGGTAAACATGATTGGACAAAACCAACAGTGGCTCTACATCACATACGCTCATAACCCTTTAGAAGGGGGTGCAATGCAATGTGTAACTTCATCACTCGATGCTGCTAAATCTTACAAAGTGAACCTATAAGATGAATATGATTATGGTAAAAAAAGTAATTACCCTCATAAAGCAAAATACTAATCTAAGTCTAAGTGATTCAAAATGTGAAAATGCAACGAAGTGTTGATGTTTCACTGAAGGAAACAGATACATAACAAAGCTGTGAGACATCATTAAGTGATTTGGATGAAAGAATCATTAAGGTAAAACCTGTGAGACTGAGAAACCCCTGCAGAGACATATCTCAGTGATTATAGACAATCTGGAAGTGGCACTAATGTTTATGACATCTTTATTTTGCAGACAATCACCATCACTGCTTTATTATCATCTGAGGGACCTGGAACTGAAGCTTCTCCTCTGGCTCATGCTGCAGCACACTTTTCAACTATAAACGCACTGCTCTTTTGTGCGTGGCATTTAGTGACCTCCAGTGGTGGAGTGTCATGGTGCAGCACTGCACTTCCCTCGTAAACATGTTAATTGGTCCAGTCTGGACAACCGTAAAGACATGATGGCAGCTTTATTAGAAAAGACCTGCTGTCACGGGGCTCATTTTTAGCACAATTAGTAACATTTCATATTGGTGTTTATTCTGTGCAGTAATGATTTGACAACAATAATAACAATAATAACAATAGTACATGTTATTTATGTGTCTTTTAGGACCTTCACTAATATAATGCTTTCCCACTTAGGCTAACCATCCCGACTTATTGCTTAACCCTAACTTTGACCTTCCCATAACCTTGACCTAATTCTAACTCTAAAACCAAGTCTTAACCCTCAAATCGCTCACTAAAGAAGTGAGGACCGGCCAAAATGTCAAGTTGGTCCTCATAAAGATACAAATACAAGAACTCACACACACCTGTATAATCTGATATAATGTGGATGTTTGCACATGTATAAATGCACTGAACAAAAATATAAATGCTTGTTTTTGCTCCCATTTTTCATGAGCTGAACTCAACGATCTAAAACGTTTTCTAGACACACAAAAGACCTATTTCTCTCAAAGATTGTTCCCTAATCTGTCTAAATCTGTGTTAGTGAGCACTTCACCTTTGCCGAGATAATCCATCCCACCTCACAGGTGTGGCATATCAAGATAATGATTAGACAGCATGATTATTGCACAGTAAAACGCTACTCTGAGATGCGCAGTTTTGCTGTATTGGGGGCGGGGTCAGAAAACCAGTCAGTATCTGGTGTGACCACCATTTGCCTCAACACATCTCCTTTTCATAGAGTTGATCAGGTTGTTGATCTTGGCCTGTGGAATGCTGGTCCACTCCGCGTCAACGGCTGTGTGAAGTTGCCGGATGTTGGCAGGAAGTGGAACGCTTTGTGGTGTACGCCAATCCAGAGCATCCCAAACACGCTCAATGGGTGACATGTCCGGCGAGGATGCTGGCCACGCAAGAACTGGGACGTTCCTGCAGTCAGCACGCCAACGGCACGCAACCTCAACACTCGCAACATCTGTGGCGTTGTGCTGTGTGATCAAACTGAACATTTCACCGTGGCCCATTATTGTGGCCAGCCCAAGGGACACCTGCGCAGTAGCCATGCTGTCTAATCAGCATCGTGATATGCCACACCTGTGAGGTGGGAGGATTCTCTCGGCAACGGAGAAGTGCTCACTAACACAGATTAGGGAAGACCATTTGAGAGAAATAGGCCTTTTGTGCATATAGAAGAGGTTTTTAGATCTTTGCGTTCAGCTCATGAAAAATGGGCGCAAAAACAAAAGTGTTGCGTTCATATTTTTGTTCCGTATAGAAATGTGACGGTGTTATATTAACACTTGTGTTTGGGTGTCAAACAAACAGAGGCACTTGTCACCTGAAGCCGAAGAAGACGACTGTGAGTGTGCAAACCGTTTGTTTAAAGTCACTGCACACTCTGCACAGATGGGGTGATACATCGGCCACACTCCAATAGATGTGTCACACACTGGGACGGTCGTCACAGCAGAGGAGGGTGACAGTGAAGGTCAAAGTGAGGAGAGGCTCCTATGGAAAGGTCCACTGCTTGTTTTTGTTTGTTTTGTATTAATTAATTAATTAATTAATTCATGTGTTCATTTATTTTTTCCATCTTCTGCTCCATCTTATATTTATCATCTTTAGAGAGATTGTTAGAATAGAAAAAATAACAATAAAAATGATATTTCATAGTTATGCATTAATTTCTGATATTCTAATGAAAGTACAATAAAAGGGAAATGTTATACGTATCTTTGTGGTAAATTATGAAATTAAACCAATGAAGTTGAACCTTTCCAGTGTTCACATTGTGCACAATTACAACATGTTATAATCTGAATACATAATATGATACAATATAAAATTAACCATATTACAGGCCATGAGTTTTGCCTTGAGTTGTATCACTTTGTGTTAAAGTGAATATATTTTTGAAAACATCTGAAGAATCATGCTGCTCAATTTGTTTGGGAGATTAAAAGAACAGAATTAGTAAAACAAATCTCATTAATCCGTTTCAGAAACCACTTGCGATTCCTGCGTCTATCTCTCTCTCTCTGCATTTCTGCAATTTCAGGATGATCAATGATTTTGTATTTTCTTAATGAACTGATTTTCTGTTACAGCAACGCCGAGATAATTGGCTCTCGCTCGGTTTTGTCTTAATGATTTGTAACTTTGTGTTTTGCTTGGTAATTCTATTGATTTTTTTTCTCCTCCTCATTGATCTATTTTTGCATTTTGTTTTATTTAACACAGCTGCTGAATAATTACAGGATCGCTGGCTGGCTACTTTTCTGTTCGACGCTCGTCGTCCTTCAGTGTTTGTAACATTGTGTGTTCTACAGTTCATCCGCTCCTCTGCACTTTCACTCACTCACTGGGCAGTTTTCCAAACAGACTCTATGAGGCGCTGTCCCTGCCGCTAATTCACTCTGACAGGACATTCATCATTAGTCACAGCCTCCGATGCTACACCACGGAATTCCGTATCTGGACGGTGACGCCGGCCATATAAATGACCATTAGAGAGTAAAATATATATCTACATCCTCGCTCACCTGTTACAGCTCTCTCTCTCTCTCTCTCTCTCTCTCTCTCTCTCTCTCTCTCTCGCCTTTATGGTGCAAAATCTCATCTGCTGAATGACTTATTCATGCGGAGAGAGTGAAATAAATCAAAGGCAACTGGAGCCATTGTTTCCCGAAATAGAATAATGCACCTTCAGACCAAAACAGTCTTGCAAATGTCCTTAGATACAAAATAAAAGTCATTGACTGACTGAGTGTTAGTTGGGAATCTGAATGCTTGATGTTGTCAGGATGGAGCCCAATCAAGCCCTGTTGCGTTCTATAGGTTCTGTTCATACGCCCCCCCCTCGCTTTCTTAGCCTTCAAAATAAAAGTTCCATTTTTGAAAACCACCCCCATTTGCCTCCAATCCAATTTACTTTTCTGTATTTCTGAGTATAAGGGAACACTTGGTAGACAATAACGGTCTGTTTGGATAAATATAACCAATTTCTTTTTACTGTTTAAATGTGCAGAATGTTGACTTATTTTCCTGACGCACATTTGATAATTCCTGATTATAAAGTTATGTTGTTTTCAAATCCATTTGAGTTTTTTGATAAAGATAATGTAGGAGCAATTATTACTGAAATTAAGATGATATAGATAATACAAAAATAAAAAGCCCCCAAGATGTTCTCAATAAAAAAAATCTCAATAAAAGAATAAGATGAAATAACAAAATAAATAATTGGCCACCGCTGCTCTGATCCATCACGTTCAAGTGTAATTTTTCGGTCTTTGTTCTCTCGCTGCTCGTGGCGGCACCTGTTTGTCTCTTCCATTCATCCTCCACACTGAATATTCACTTTAGGATGCAGCTCCATGCCTAATTAGCTCTTACAGCATATACCACTGCCAATTTCAGATTTGTAGCAAAATGGAGACAGACTGGGCACATCTGCTTTGAACACATGGATGAGTTTGGTTCGCACATATATACAGAACTCCGACCACAGCCGCTGCAGCAAACCTTTCCACTGACTAATCCCCGGGTCACCATCATCCTCCGCTGCATTAATTCCGACTAAGAGGTCATTTTCTCCATTTTGCCTTTGGCCACTCCCCCCGCCGAGCTGACAGATGACATTTTTTCAGCCTACGCAAGCGAATGGAGGCTAATCTTATTTTTGCCATTCTGAAATATCCCCAATGCCAATTAATTTAGATCATTCCACTCTTCTCGGCCTCAGACTTTCCATCTTTGGTGTCTCATTAGCTTTCGCGGGCTACACTTCTCCGCTCTCACCGTGTTTGGAAATTGCTGGGCATCTCCCTGTCAGCTCCGGCTTTTGTAGTTAATATTTCTTTTCATCCCTTTTCTCTACGTCCCTGTCGATGGTCAAACTCCCCCTGTCTTGTTTGCAGGGGGAGAAACGGCTGAGTCATTAAAAGGAGTAAGAATAAGGTGAGGCCTTGGTTAAAATTGGAATAATAAATGAAAGTGAGTGGTGGGATGGAACTCAAACAGCCCTGCTGAGTCCTGTCAGTTTGAGAAGCTGTAATCAGATGCCTCCAACAGTGACTGCACAACTCTGCTAATGTTTGCTAATTGTCCTAATATTGTTACATCGGGTATTTGGGAAACTGTCGAGGAGTCTGAAGTCAGCGGCAAGTTCCCATCGGCAGAGTTGTTTCAAGGACCAAGTTGGTGGTAAGTTTACCACTGAATTGACCTTCACGGCTTGAACAGGTGTCACATGACCTCAGTAAAGACCAGCCTGCACCGCTGTGTCTCAATCAATGTCCAACACAGTGGGGTCAGATTATGGTTTGGCACCTCCCACCCCACCCGGTGTAAACACCAGCCCAGACATTCATGGACAGCTGTATGACATTAAAGGTCGAGTTGTTAATCAAACACACAAGCAAACACACTCAGATAATGTAAAACATTGATAACAAAAGGAATAATGAAATGAAACAGCATGAATAAAGTCAGAGATGCAAATTATTAGTATCATTATTTTAGTTGCATAGTTGAAACGGCTCAACTTTGACCTTTGACCTCTTCATTGAGTTCATGAGTGAGGTCACATTGCTGCTCCTATCAGATCACTCTGAAGTCAAGGACAGACGACCAAAATACATTATGGCTCCAATACTAACCATGACTGTGCAAATCTGAGTTCACATAATTATGCAGATGTTGACTCGGCAACATGTGGCAGCAGCAGCTGGTGGCATTGGACGGGCCCATGGTGGCTCCAGGAGCCCAGATCAGTTCATACATTTAGAATAGACCATCATAGAATGACTTTATTGTCATTGAGACACATATAAGAATAGATAATATGTAAGAATATGGTTTCTTAAAAAGTAAGTAGAGTAAATTACACAGGGCTGTCAATCCTATATATAAAATAATAAAGAGTCAACGTTGATGATAATGATGCTTAAAGGTGCAGTGTGAAAGATTTCTGTCTTAACTTAAAATAATCACATTCTGACTTTTCCATGAATTTATAATCTCCTAAGTTAAAAAAAAATCCATTACCCTTAAAGGAGCCCATTAATATATATTTACATGACGAGCAGATCCTCTCTATGGGGGCCGCCATGTTTTTTTTACATTCATCTAATGACAACTGAAGTCCATGGGTTCTCGTGCATAATCAGAAGCGTGAGGGCGAGGTGATGGATACAACACGCAACTTCACCTCTAGATGTCACCAAATTTTACACACTGCACCTTTAAACAAATAAAACTATAAAACAAAAATATCAGCGGAGAGATGACCAGAAGCAGACATTGTTTTCCAGCTCGATGTTTTCTCGCTCTTTCCTCCAGCTTCTCTTTTTGCTTTGTTTGTGTAAATTGCTGGTGTTGCCACGGCAGTGAACACCCGTCCTACACACATCACATTTTATATTTTTTCATTTACTGCTGCAGAATAACTCCACACAATGATCCTCTCTCGCTCTCGCTCTCTCTCTCTTTGCCAACATACTTTCTTACTCTGCAGTTAACATTTATCTGTTCCGTGCTGCTGCAGCAGAGCGGGCAAGGAGGAAGAGGAGAAGGAGGAGGAGGAGGAGGAGGAGGAGGAGGGGGAAGAGGAGGAGGAGGGAGAAGGAGAGGAGGAGGGGGAAGAGGAGGAGGAGGAGGGGGAAGGAGAGGAGGAGGGGGAAGAGGAGGAGGAGGAGCAGAGTGTGCATGCAAGATGCGAAAGAAACCATGTCTGCACAGACATGTCTACTTATTTGTTTTCACACTTTTTAATTACTACCCCCCCCCTCTCCCCGCCGCCCCCCCTCATATCACCCCTCTGTGTACGTGTTATGGATGATGGAGCGTTCACTATCTCCCTGGTGCACACGTGCGTGCGCACATATGCATCAGCCCAGCGGGGTATCAACCCATGTACTTTCACCACTTCTTGCCAGATCAAGGCCACACACCTGCCTCTCCGTTTATCTCACTGTTTTCAATTAACCATTCTCTCACCTGGTCCACTCTCCACCCCCCACGACGCCACGCCCCTCCTCCCGCCC
>JAFBJT010006023.1:37692-99666 GCA_016785325.1 Chascanopsetta lugubris
GGCAGATTATCAGTTATCCATAACCTGCAAAACACACACACACACAGGCAATTATTGTGTGCTGAACCATATCGATGACTCCCCAAAAGTGTGTTAACAGCTGCCCACATCCCATCTCAAAATGATCTCACACTCATTCACTCTCTCTCTCTCTCTCACACACACACAGACGATTGGCCCGGTTCTTGGAGTGGAAGACATGTCACACAGGGCACCGAGCATAGAGCTCTGAGTAACAAGGCCCCATGGGACAGAGGACCATAGTATACCTGCCAGAGTGAGTAATGCTCTTCACCGCTGTGTGTGTGTGAGTGTGTGTGTGTGTGTGTAGAGGAGGAAACAAAGCATCTGTGTATCTAGACACACGCTGCAGCACATACTTCTGCTCTTCTCCCTCCACGTCACACACACTTGTGCTCAGGATACTTATCACACCATGACACTGCAATGAAGTGAGAACGATTTCATTCGAGGACGAAGGCTTTTGTTTGGCTCGCTGCTGCCTCGGTTTTTAAAGTTGAGAAGCGGTGGTATAATCAAACAGGTAGGAGGAGGCAAATGAAATAGCTACAAAACTACATTATGGGCACTACGCTCTGAGGTGAAGGAGGAAAAAAACAAAAAAAAGGATTGTGTATCTGCCTGAAAGCACGCTGGAAGAAACAGGGCCCCTGTTTTCTTCATTTGACAGTTAAACTGACCGGAAAAGACTCAAACATGGAGGAGACACATGCAACCGAGTCTCCGCCTGACAGTTTAAAGCGTTCCCAAAGCTCCATGTTTCAGACAGTAGGAGAAAAACAAACTTAATGTGGGCTATGAAATATATTCAGACTATGCGTAATCACAGAAAATGAGAGCATGTTGTAAACAACGCCTCCTGCTTTGAGCCAGATGTTTGTGCAGCTACAGCTAAAGGTTCACCCAGGTCAAACGACAATCAGGGATGGTGTTTTCTTCAAGTGACTCCTCCCTAATGGAGTCTAGTTCCAAAGTGAAGCTGGGTCCAGAATTGATTGTTGTTTCAAGGTTTTAGCTGGAGACGGGAGAGTTATGGTGTATGGGGGCGGGGGGTGGGGGTGGGGGGTGCTGCGTCACCAGGGAGACTGGATTCGGGGTGTTGTCAGCAATCTACGCTCCATAAACAAAGAGAGGCAGGTGGCCTTTTTCAGCAGGCTGATTCTCTCTCTCTCTCTCTCTCTCTCTCTCTGCACATGCGCACGTGGGACGGCTGGCGGCTCAGGGATTACAGCGGGCAGTCTCCTATCCATGCAGTCGACGGTTTGATCCCGGTCGTCGCCTTTCCATTCCAATAAGGCGTGCAACACGCAGACTGAACGGTAATACCTGTAACGTACATAAATACAGATGGCCATGTACAAACTTGGGACAGAGAGGTCACATTACCATAAATGTGTTTTTATTATAATAACAGTATCTCTTTTAATGAACATTGCAGATACATATTAGAAAATAAATCAGAAACAGGAGAGACGTCGTCTCAAGAGTCGTGAAAGTGCCTGAAATAATTCTGTGCTATATATTGTTATTCATCACCATCATCTTCATCGTCCTTGTCGTCTTTACCGCAATCAAACAACAATGTGTGGCGCCCCCTGGCCTTAGAAAACGCTTCGTATTCACTCAGCTCCTCAAAGACACCAGTCAAAATATGATCAATTCAGGATTAGTGTTTTTACGCAGGGAGGCTTCGTGGGTACTGACCACTAGTTCCATGAATATGGCTCGATTGTCTTCATCTCGATCGCATTATTGTCTCGATTATATATTTACACGATACCTTCACACACTCAAAATCCTCATCGCACTTTTCTCAGTGGGGAACGGTCTGATTGAGAGGGACACAAACAGGCCTGGACGTAATGGATTGGTCGATTTTGAAAAATAAAAGCCCCAGGCCTGCTCCGAAATATTCCTTAAAAGCAAAAAGCGAGGACTGTGAAAAGCTAAAGGGGAAAACAATCAAACCACAACTCCGTTTACAGCTTCAACCCTTTGCATATTTCATGGCACTGAATGAAACATCGACGCTCTGAGGTGTTTCAGTGACATTAGGAGGAAAAAAGAAAAGATATGGCACAGCTGCAGGCCGTCACAGCTCCGAGAGGATTCATGGGAATAGCTCTTGTTTGGGATGAGAGTGGTTCACCGTCGCTTTGGTCTAACTCGCTTTCACTCTTTTATCCTTCAACTTCATTTCAAAACACTACATCCTCGTCCCTCTTAAGCAGTAATATCTAGCCTTTTCTAAAAAGGTAGGATCTGTTATCTTTGTTCATCTGTAACTCAACTTTAATCGCATGTACAGCTGCATCATCAAAGGCAACGCCTCCCCTTAAGTATTCCAGATGTTTCAGGACTCATTTTGGAGTGTCCCTTTGCAACGAACGATGTGAAAGCCCTATTTGATTCCTCCATATCACAAAGCTGTCACGTGACAGGAAATGGACGAGGAGAGAAAAGAGTTTAGCCCTGGACAGCCTCGTTTGACGTGTCGTCATGGCTTCCCTCTCCTCCATCTGCTATGACATCATCGATAGGAGTAGATAAGCCCCGCCCATCATAAATCAACAGCGATGAGACAAAAATTGGTGAACACTCGCTGAGCTGCCATCTGTTGTCAAAAACGTCAAAAGGTTTCTTTAAAAAAAAGATGAAACAAACTTTTTTCCTCTCTTGCAATATAAGACATTTAGTGAGCGACTGATCATTTCCCATTTCTGTTTCTAATCCTCGACCCCCTCTGGCACAATCTTTAAATCTTCTCTGAGCAAATGTCCCTGTTACAAAAATAGACTTTTCTGTTTTTTGTCTTCATAAAATAATACACATAATTAACTTTCTGTGATATAATCATCTGTTAAGGTAAATAGCAAGGTTGTTTTTGTTTTAAAAGTAAATGTTATCGTGAGAGAAACAGAGAGATGTGAAGCCTAGCACCATGTTCTTCCTCTCCGCTGCTCCTCCTCCTCCTCCTCCTCCCCATTCACTGATATAACTTTTCCAAAATAACCGCTCCATTACAATCGATTTCCTGGACTCTGTGTTTTGCATATTGTGATTGAGTCCTTGACAGATTTTCAGCAGCCGGCAAAGCTGAGACCTTCAGCCCCCACAACCACACAAACCCCGCCCTCCTCCCCATCCCCAATGAACCTAAAAGCTTTATAAACTACACCAGCCAACAAATGAAGATAAAGGTAACACTGGTTAAATTGACACATCTCACAGGCCGTCGCTTCACTTTTGTACAAACCAAAACAAAAAAACAAAGAAACTAAACAAAAAGAAGAAACAAGTCCCAAACACTGATGCTACAAAGAATTAGAAAACGTATGTACAGGACCCTGTATTCCTTGACTCTCTGGGTAAATGATCATAGGTGTTGGCTTGTGTTACGTGAGTGTTTATACAAGCATAAAAAAAAAGTTCTCCTTGATTCTTTTTTTCTGGTTCAGTTTCGATAAAAGCTCTTATTGGAGAAAAAAAATGAGAACAAAAAATTTGGCACCTCCTCCCACATCAACTTGTCCAGTGTATTGTCTTAAACCCGCCCTCCCTTTCCGCCCACCCACCCCCGGTTATTTCCTGGTGCAAATTTCAACAGCAGCAAGTAGCTTAGTGCCATTACAGGTTCATCTGGCTCCGGTGCGTTCAGGGTCCGAGCGCCAGCGGTGAGTCCCGACTTCGGTTTGACGTCCCACGGATCCACAGTCTACCCCGCCCGGCACCGTCCCTGTCACCAGATGACGCTGGATATGCTGGTCTCTCTGGGCAGCAGCGGCAGCATGGCGTTGTTGGCGTGGCCCTCCTCCAGACTCTGCTGCCGCGGAGACTTGGACTGCGGCCGCTGTCCGTTGATGAGTGTCATGGGGATGTTGCAGTAGGTGTGCTGGTTGCCTAGCGAGGAGAGCGGCGGCAGGGTGCCGCCGGGCGGCAGGTCGTAGTCGTAGCTACGGTAATAGTGTTTCTGCCTCATCTGAGTGTGGCACGAGTTGTGGAAGGTCGAGCGCAAGTCCGGGTGTGCCGTCGCCATGGCGGTGGAGGTGGCCGCTGCCATGGAGATGGCCGAGACGGTCTGGAGCTCGCCGAAGGGGCCCTGCTCGCTGACATCCAGCACCTGCTCGTGGGAGATGCTCAGGGGCTCCATGCGCTTGAAGGGCATCTCGTAGAGCAGCTGCTTCCAGAACTTGGAGTTGAGCTTGTTGCTGGACGGCCCGCGCCACTTGATGACCGTCAGCATCTTGATTGTGTGTTTCAGGGCCTCCACCTCCTGGTAGTTCATGATGCCGCGCAGCTCGGCGCACTCGATCAGGATGACCTTGATCTCGCCGGTCACCAGCATGTTGCGCAGCCGCGTCTCCAGCTCAAAAATGCTCCACCCCCTCCGCACCACGTAGCTGGGCGTCATGACGATGATGAGGCGCTTGCTCTGGTCCACACAGCGGGCTACGTCCTCGATGTATGCTGCACACAAACACACACAGGTACACGCGCGCGCGCACACACACACACACACAGACACATTACTTTGCATTAACATCAGCAGCAGGAGTGAAAAGCTAATGCTGCGAGTTCCTCGCTGATGAAAACCTGATGAAAAACATCACGTGGGCTATTTGAAAAACTCTCGTGGCCTCAGAGCAACTGTTTACCAAACTTCTCGCTTTCATCAAAGTCTCAAACAACCACATCCAATTAGCTTTAAAGGAGAAAAGTGCGATTTTTGACTGAAGTGGTTTAAATTAAACATCGGTTGAATCCTAACGTCCACAGTAACTCATTCAGAGACACGGCCTGGAGACACTGATAGAGAAACTAAAAGAGGAAAATAACGTGCGACTTTAATAACATCTACAGCCTCGGCACTGTTTCATAATGAGCTACATAACAGCTAGAGACAAAAACAAGGGGAAGGGGCTCAATTTGGTTTTTACTGTAAAATGACAGTAAACATAAAAACACTCAAAGCAAAGCCAGATGGACTGAGCTACATTTCAGTGTGAGGGTTTAACGTTGTGTTCATTGAGAATTCCAGCTGCTTAATAATGATGAGAGTGATGAAGGCCAGTCCTGTCGATATGAATGTGTGTGTGCACGTTGGAGAACGTGTGTGTTTGTGAGATTAACTCCCACTTCCCCTGTCACACTGTGCCCGAGGCCTCGGTGTGATCAGAGGAAAGTCAGATCTAAAGTCGCCCTTTACATCACAGTGATGAGTCGAGTCTCTGCCACTATTTGCCTCCCAGCTCCCACGACTCCCCCTGTAGGTTCTGAGCGTGATCCCTTTAAGATAAACCAATCCAGTAACAAACAAAGTTTTTTATACTCTCATGAATAAAAGTAACGACGACTGATAAATGGATGCTATATACTTAGCTAATGAGTCGTAGTTTCATTTTATCTTTTGAATTGATTAAACTTAAGAGTACGGTAAATCTGCTCTGGTGATACTTTACGGCTACAAAGATTAAACTCCGCCTTTCACAATTCTCACAGGTTTTACAATCAGAGCCCCGCGAGTGGAATAACTGATTTCCCATTCACATTAAAACTAACTCCGGGCTGAATCACACAAGGGCTAAAAGCACCACTGCCTTTCTCAATAAAGTCCTGTCTCAATTTCGTTTACTCCATATTCCATTCATTTCAAGTTGCTGAGAATATACAAAACTACTATAAATAATAATATAAAATAATTATAAGACACAAATGAAATGAAATGAAAATAAAATATTTGAATAAACAAACAATACATTTAAACACAAAAATATAAAAAAAATATTGAATCTAATAAGATATGTGATTTCTAAGCTTTAGCTGAAAAGCATATGAGTTTGTTTTATTGTATAAAATGATAAACCAAATAATATTGTGTAAAGTCATGATGAATTATAGTTCAGAAGATGCTGCTTGGTGTTAAATAAAAGTAACTATGATCTGTGATGCGCAGATTGATTAATCATCATAATGAAATTTATATCACCCATCAAAACTCCAACTTCTTGTCAAGTGTTTGAAATATTCAGTGAAGTATTGATAGTGTGTGTCATCACGAGCGTTAGAAATCTGGTGTAGAAAAGTACCTCTAAGTAGTCTTGTGTCATCCTGGAAATGATCATTGGTGAAACCTAAACATAGATATTTAACATTTGGAGAGTGATGAGAGGTAATTACAGAAAAAAACATTGAAATTGAAAAATAAACACAGTTCTGTCAAAGTGGGGACATGAATCTGGCATAAACTGTGTTTGTCCACCGGTGATCCGGCGGCGATTGTGAGGTGGTGATCGCGCTGG
Organism: Chascanopsetta lugubris; assembly: GCA_016785325.1. Taxonomy (NCBI): domain Eukaryota; kingdom Metazoa; phylum Chordata; class Actinopteri; order Pleuronectiformes; family Bothidae; genus Chascanopsetta; species Chascanopsetta lugubris. The sequence continues at coordinate 44,013 of JAFBJT010006023.1, forward strand.
CCAGTTTATTCCAGTCTAATATGGAACAAGTGGCGTAAAAGAGACAAAGGAGAGGAGTTCAGCCGAGTTGAAGCGTGTACTTCAGACACATGAGGAAGCTACTGTTGCGCTGAGATGCTTAACATGTTAGAATTACTCCATCATAACACGTTGTTTTCTCTGCAGCTCAGGAGGAGGATTGTTGACACATGCTGAAACCCCCCCGGATAGCCAAACAATATTTATCTACAGCGGCGGATTATGCCTTTGTTATATCTGCTGTTGAGATGCTAATACGTTCCCAGTGGGAGCTAGATGTTTATATGTGGACACAAAGGGCTGCGGACGCCTCCGACCCCTCTCCATCCTTGCGTTTTTATGCCACTTTCCCATATTACAACATCATCCCCCTGCATGGAGCACATCATCACAGCGAGGGGGCGGGGTTTATAACCTGGGCACAATGCCACTGATGAGGAGCGTAATTAGTGATGCTTGTATGCGCAGGAAGACAGGCAGATGCAAGTATTCAAATGGAGGCTAATAGCATAATGATATTATCAAAGACACGTGTGTCATGAGTTAATCAAAGATAAGCACGGGGCACGGCGAGAGGCTCCACTGGAAATATACTCGAGCAAAACATGCAGAAATACCCATGCAGACAGAGCTTTTCCACTGTTATGTAGAAACATGCAGGTTCACTGTGCGTGGAGCTGGATCTGCAACAAGGACTAAGCAAATAAGCCGGTTTCCGATAATTACACAGCACACGTGGACGAGTCCCACAGAGCTTTACATAGCAAATATTATGCACGTCATCTACTGGAGCACATTAAGAACAAAGTAGATTGGACCTTATCTTCAGACCTCTAATGAGTATATTTATACCACTACCGAGTCTTACACAACAGTGTGTACTTTAAGAACCAATGTACTGACTGACTAACCTCAGCACTTCACACTGACGCGTTTCCGACACTGTGTAAGTCAACTTAAAGTTTGACTCACTTCAGTATTCATACAACTTCTCTTTCAAAAGGTGCAGTATCAAAAGTTGTATTATTTACAGAGTAGATGTTATGTTATTGGATTTCCATGGCTAACGAGCCAGATAACATTTTTGAAAGTCTGTGTTGATATTCCTGTGTCGGTAAATCAAAATCAAGTGTCTGAATGACAAATATTACAACTAAAGGCAACCCCTTACTTTAATGACTGAAATTACAAAAAGTAGAACATCTCCAAAATTGATTAAAAGTGATGAATTATTATGATCTTGGCCCTTGGGCAATACATATAGGAGTGTTAGTTTTCCGGTAAGTTGTTGAAATTGGTCACTACAAGCAAGATAAAAAGGGTCAAACTACAAGATTGAAAGCTTAGGCTGACTCCTGATTGGTCCAGCACCCGCATTAACAAGACCTCACAATTTCAGCTCAACCCCCTGATCCCTCCTGAGCAGATTCGAACACACAAATGAAGCATCTATTTTGATGCTGATACGACAGTTGCACTTATATGAAGTATTTTCTCCTTGAATATCATGAATGAGAGTACTCCTACATGCACCTTTGACTCTCACTGATCCGCCTCAGCTCGGCCAGAGGTTAGAAAAGGCTCATTTCATCAAGACAAAACCAACACAACGGTGCACTTGCAGGTCGCCACAACACAAAATGCAGCACAGAAACACGACAAACAAGGCATGTCACCACCGCACTGACAACACGAGCAACACTGACACGGAAAAAAAATAACAACAACAACAACGACGACGACGACAACAACAAGGTGACATCGCCGTGAGAGAGAGAGCTTACTTCCTGTGGGGATCAAGTCCCTGTCTGGAATGAAGAGTTTATACCCATAATGCTTCTCCAGCACGTCGGGGAGGATCTCCAGGGCAAAGCGCTCCTCCTCGCGCGTCTCCTGGCTCCACTGGTCCGGGTCCACTTTGGTGTAGGACAGGTAGGCGTCATAGTCCTTGTTATCTGGAAGGAGACGGTGGAAATTACTCTCATAGTCTCTTCTATCCAGCAGAAACTGTTTAACGTGTGTTCCCTTGAATCCTTGAATGATTTCACGTCAGGGCATTAAAAAGCTCCCAAAACCACTTTGCCTCAATTAAACGTGTGCATGTTTTATGATTTGCACAGGATGTTTCTGCTTTGGTCAGCACGGCTAAACCCCAGGTGCTCACAGTCTATTTCCATGCCGGTGCACGGAGGAGCTGTTCAGTCGGTGCTAGACTTCATTGAGACCAGTCGTCTGCGTAACACCAACCTCTGGGCACCTTCTTCCCATGCGGGAGCTTTTCATTACAGCTCCGTCCACTGACAGCTAATGCTTCCTCCGGGGCTGCTTTGCAAACTGCAGCCAAAACAAATGAGATTTTCAGCGAGAGAGCAATGTCCGATATGCTGCCCGCAAGACTCGTGTATGCCACCGCAACTAAATCAGCCCCACTGAAGCTGTGGATGGACGGAGTGAGGAGCCAGGAAGTGGGTGAAGACATGAGTGTCTCCATTAGAACAATGAGGCAGGAGGGTGGAAACCATGATGACACACCTCAACTCTGACGCGCTGGCTTAAAGGCAAAGCAGGTGGAGTCACATAAACATACGAATGACTTGGAATACGTTGTACAGTATGCTAGGGTTTCCCTCCCTTCTCCTTAAAATGACTGAACTTGCAGGCACAAACATAGAATACATGGCCCAAAGAGCACAGGCTCCAGACTACTGTTTACTGCTTACAGACATAATTCAATTTTAGACGCGCCTGACTCCATCCAGCATGATCGGAATGAACCGGACAATCAGCTGTGAGTCGGGTCGACAACGGTGTCTGACCTCGCTGATGCTCTCGTGTCGGTGCCTCCACCACGGCACATTAGATGATTGTGTTTTCAGAATAAAGCACTGAGGCTTTATGACTTCATACCAAAGAAAACAGTCATGTTGGAAAAGAGATCAAACGCATGGTTTTTGATCATATTATTATTGATCCTGAGGGAAATTTGTAGAAAACAGAACATTTCATCATGTCTTTTGCCCCACATGCTAAGTTTAGGGCATTATTGCCTGTGTCATGTCTAACCCCTGACCTTTGCTTGCGCAACAAAGATCTTCATCTTGTTGCAGCTCCAGTTTCAGACAGAATGCACAATGCATTTATCAGAGATGAAAAATATCAGATGCTGTGTTTCTTTATTCAGTAAATCTCTTGTATCTGTGTCGCATAAGCAGGCGAGAAATCCAAACTGGGACACAGTGAGTTGCAGTGTGAACACGGCCTTTGAGGTAATCTCATTAGAGACACACGCTCGGTTTTGGATGTATGACTTCCTGTCTTCATTACGGCTGAGGTCCCACTGCTGTGCACAGACCACCTGCAGGGGAGCAGCTGTGGGGAGGGGGGGTAACCTGTCTGGATGCTAGAAATGATTGGGAGCTGACGATAATGCAGAAAAAAGATTTTAGAATAAATCCTCAGAATGCAAATGTCTCGTTTGTGGCTTTTTATATCGTCTATACTTTCCTCTCTCTGGGCTACGACACTGTCAACAAGATTCACACACTCCCCTGCGGGTAATCGCCACTCTTACATGACACCGTGTAATTAATCTAACTCATTTTTATAACATGCAATTCATTTTTACACCATCGGGGACACGGAGAAATAATTAAAATACAACCCCGTGATCACTTAGTATAACTAACTCCGAGGCTCGTATTACACTTCACGCCGACATAAATCTCCCTCTCGCTGTTTTCGTGCGCTCACTCTGAAACAAAAGCTGTGTAGGCAGATCAAGAGACGTTTCAGGGCGGCTGATTCACCGAGGAGGACGAGGGTGAATCTCGAAGGTGGAACGACCTCCTTGCATCTCCAGAAGTGGCTGCTGAGGTGTACGTGAGGGTGAAGCACATCTACGAAAACGACTAGAGAGGAGGAATGATGCTCTGAGCACGTGAGGCAGAGGGAGTGGTGATGTATGCATGGATGTGTGTGTGTGTGTGTGTGTGTGTGTGTGTGTCTGTGTGTGCCCACAGATAGATGGTGAACTCTTGATCTCGCTGCAGAGCGCGCCAAGAGAGTTGGAGGCGTAATCTCTGGGATATCTCGGGGCTCCATTATATTTAATGGAGACCAGATTGGAACCTAACGCACTTTACTGCTGAGCCCCACCAGCAAACAGGGACGGCCGCTAATGAGCAGCTGAGCACTTTTATTTTTTCTGATCGCACCATTTTGTTTTTCATAATCTAATTTAGCCACAAGACTGTGGGTTTGCATCAGACAGAGGGAAGTGGAGTGTCTTTGAGATGCAGTAATTAAATTTAGTTTTAAGCACTGTGGTCTTTTTGTGTTTCACTTCAACAGCGTTGGATTTTAAATTTTTATCTTCTTATTTCCTCACATACACAGAGTTGCTATGGTTTTCTTGGTCCACACATTTCAAATTATTATTAAATCCTAATGAAAAAGAAATGTACTTTTACGGTGATAACACAAACTATTATGAATAACAACTAATAAAACAATCATACAAATACATACAAATACTGCATATAGACAATTGAATCAATGTTTAAAAACAACAACAAAAATCATAAACAAAGGTGAACAGCTGTGTTTTGGTATTACATGTTTTATCTAGTAGCTCTAAGTTATCTGATAATTGTGTGTTGTGAAGTAATTTCATTAAAGAATCAATATAGAGTTCATGTCGATACATAAATGAATTTGTAACGAGAGAGAGAAAGTATGTCGTGCATGCGCTCGGCTCTTCTATTTCCCCTCATTACATCTGATAACATCACTTAGGGGAAAAAAATCGAGACTCCACTTGACCTTCTAATTGCAAACGAGCATCTTTGCGATGTTTACCTCTGCATCTTTAAATGAAACGGGACGCGCAACAGCGTGTGATGTGAAAATCATTAATGCTAAGTATTGCCGAGCTACAGAGGCGCCACGCACGCCGCCTCATAACTCTGCGCCGCGCTGACAACGCTGACATTCGCATTTATGGCAGAGTGTTGATGAGTTCCCGCCTCCCCGACGAGCGGCCGCTGTTGTCATTATGAAGCCTATTATTGATTCCACTGACACCCACACAATGTGACAGCTGAGTGGTCTTTAACTAAATTGCACCGCTGACAAATAGCTGACAGTCCGTCCTATTGTTACTTAAAGATCACAGTTTCGCATCTGGCACAAGAGGGGGGGGTGTTCAACCAGTGGCCACAATAGAACACAAGCATTTTCTTGGCAGACTGTACAGAGTTATGCTGAGGAGAGGGAAAAACACAGATGCTGGCTTAAGGGCTTTATTGATGAAAAATGCACAGCTATAACTTACATCCCTCTACTTCTCCCCGTCTGCCGTTACCATAGCGATGGGATCTCGGATAACCACCTACTGCTATTGCTTAGCGACAGCACCTGCTTCGACGTCTGAGATCTGACGTCGAAGCAGATGCGAGGTTGCTCACGTTTGAGCCAGAGGGGGCGGCGAAGTGCTCTAATCGAGTGCAGTGTGGAGGAAAGTATCGGTAGCGAAGGGGGGGCGGGGGCGGTTCTCCCGAGAGCTGTGCTGTGTCTTATTGAACCTGATCCACTTTATACTGGAGGACAAATTGAAAATCTGTTTCTCTCTCTTCAAGCCGTCACTTGGGCGGCACAATCAAAGGAGACAATTGCTGTTTGGCATCAGGTTCAAGGCCCGGCGATTTTTTTCCCCGCCGTCGGGTTTATTCATTACGCCAGAGCATCACTTCCTCTGCACGGCTCGAGTTAAAGCCTCTCATTCAAGCGTCTTATGGAGCAGCCATCTCGATGAGGTAGAGGAGAAGGAGGAGTGGGGTCCTGGGTGCTCTTTACCTTTTAACACTCATAACTCTCTGGCTGTCTCTTTTTCCACTCTGGACCATCCCTCGGCCTCTCCAAACTAATCTCATTCCTCCTGAATTCATTGCAGCGCTGGAGCTTTAGAGACTCATTACTGGGGAATCAAATTAAAACTTGCTCCTTGTCTTGGTTTGATGCATACGCCAGCCAAGACTGATCCACCAGGTCCAATCAGAGGTTTGGTTTTTTTTCCTGTTTCCTATGCTGATGGGGCCTCAGAGTCCACACTCTAGTCTAGTGCAGGGACTGTGTTTTGATTTTCTTTACAGAGGCAGTTCAGCAGAATACATTTTCCTTTCACTTGCCCTATGTTCTGAGGAAGGCTTTAACGGGAGGTGTGCAGAAACACAATTGTGCCGCTTCGGTTGTTTTGATCGAAATATGCTCCGCTTAAGAAACATTTAAGGATTCAATACCAACTTTCCCCTCTCGTACTTGCAGCGATAGGTGGCGCCATTGAGGAAGCTACAACAACACTGTCGGAACATGCTGTCAACGCTGCTTCTGACTCACAGAATGTTTCAAGGATTTCTGACTGAAGGTTTCGTCTTTTCCAACAGTCAGTGTGATATGGGATTTCCTCTGCTCCTTCATTAAGAGGTCAGAGATGTCTGCAGAGGCGGCCATGCTTGAAAATTCATGCCTGGAGCTTGTACCCGCTGCACCACAAGGGCCACTTTAAGTGCACCAGTAGGAATGTGGTACACCATCTTCAGTAAGGGCAGGAATGCGGGAGCATGATTATTTCATAGATTTAGAATTCTCTGTGGTAGGATTTGAAAAAGCTGTGCATCTAAAGTACATTTAAAATATATGGATTTATGATACGCTTTTGTCATCTTCAAAGTGGTCTGTCACGACAGCTAATGAAACTGCTGAAACCATGGAGAGTCTGGATATTCAGCTACTAGCAACATGACAGTGATATGGGCATACTGGAGTTTGGAAAAATATATGATTTATTCTTTCTGTGTTTGGCATTAAAATGATAAAAAAGACAGCAGAACTCAACTAAATGTAGTAAATATGCCTGGATTTTTAGTGTTTATGTGAGTGAACTATAAACTCAGCATCCGTTTGAAAAGTCGAAGTTATGTGTGACGACGTCAGGCGACGGCGCCCAGCGTGAACGTTTTCACAAGGCTCCAGCTTGTGATTAGTTTATACGAGGATGGGAATGTGACAGGGGAGCGGGCGGCATCACAGATTGGTGACTGCTGTTAAAGGAACGGTTTACAGAATATTTTGAATAAAGGTTTTTGATTTAGCTCTGCCTGTGGGCTGAAATGATTCCCTGAAACCAACGGCAGAATTTACGAGTTAGAAAATATGGGAGTATGCAACCACTGTTTCATGACAACTGATAAAACAGGATTACTAACATAAAAACGCTGCCACATGCAGGTTTAAGATATGGCAAAAACCCAGGTGATTTCTGGGTAAAAAAATAAACGTGTTCGGGGCTGAATTTAGATATACCTTAATTCTTCCCACAGTGGGGACATTTCAATCTGAATTTGATCCCTACAGAGGAAATAAAAGATGTTTTCCCAGCAGAGGAAAGGGCTTTAGAAATCCTCCACCAAGCGACAAACATTGTGATTGTAGATTACGGCAGATTATTCTATACTGGTGTTCTATATAAGTCGATGGTGCCTTATCTCACCTCCATCTATATCCTCGCTGCCGAAGTGGTTCCTGTAGAAGAGCATGAGTTCGATCCTGTAGCACTTGTAAAGCGTCACCAGGCAGATGAGCAGCAACAGGATGGCGCCCAGACCACCGGCCAGCTCCACTGTATACATCAGCTCCGCTGGGTGAGAAACACAGGGTGACAGAGGGGGAGAGAGAGGATGAGTTTAAGTGAACTTAAGAGAGGTAGCAATCAAAGGAGACGGTCTGCGTACATAAAGCATCTATCCTTGTATTTGTACGTTTCTTGGGATGCTTTAAAACAAGCCAAAAGGGACCTTTACCTTCCTCACACAAAAGTACTGTTTGTTATAAATAAGGTGTCTTTGGTGGCCCCCTCTCAGCCCTGGGCCTCAGAGATCTTTGTTGCGCCCCAGTATGAGACTTTTGGATTCCAAGAAACTCGACAAGTGGAACACTTTTATATTGCATCTTTCTCCACTGAGTTTCTTCTCTGCTCGGTGATGCCGCTCCTTATCGCCAACATTAGATTACAGCACGAGCAAACTCCGACTGCACAACATAAGTACCTGTGAAATAATGCACGATTCGGCCATGATGGATAAGCTGCACCAGCCACTGTAACAAGATTCCATGTTGTGAAATGACTCTGCAATACCTCCGCATTTGTATGAAAGTGGCTTTTAATCACCTCCCGTGGCTATGGTCATTTTTCTCTGTATCAGTCTCCCCCGCTTTTCCTTGCCATTTTTTGCTCATTTTGTGGAGACTGCGGGGCGCCGACACATAACTCCAATCGGAATGAAAGTGCAACCACTTCTATACCTGTCACTTAAAGCACGGAGGCTTGATTGGATAATAAAAAACTCAAGACTGAGGCAGCAGCTGCGAGAATAGCCTGTGACAGATCCAACTTCCTCACTTATGAAGATCGGTTACATGTGTGCGCGGCGGCAGTGGGAAGCGGAGCGAGGCTCGGCCCCTGGCTGTTCGCTGTTTGTTGACAGGTTGGAGTGGTTCACTTTGCGAGCTGTCCGTCATCAGCAAGGCCGAAACGTGAAAAGCACCTTTACAGCTGCACTTTTAAATATCAGCTCTACAAAATATTCTCTGTTTTCACACAGATCCACAAGATTCTCTGTGGAGGCCACTTGTTCAGGAGGACGCAGGGTGATATTTTACAATATGTCCTAAAACATTAGGCTTCATGGTCGAACGCCTTGCCTTGAACATCCAGTTATTTGCCTTATTTTTCATGATATCGTCTCCTTCTCAAGGCTTTTACCTTTCTTTTACGTGCCGTTCCCTCCACATCTCTCCATCTTTCATAGGATTGTCTACGCCTTGCAAAATCGGGGTGGCCAGCCTTCATTGGCTGACTAATGGACGACGGTAAAAAGGCAGGACTGGAATGCCTGGCGCACGCATACACATGGATGGAGAGGACTTGCGTGCATCGCCATCCATCACTGACGCCCATTTAACCTCGTCGGAGTGCGTCATGCCCATCCCACTGCAGCGGCCATCGGGCTGACAGCTCTCATGATAAAGGATGATCTTCTGGGGGAGCTAACGAGTGTGGACCGCATCGTCGTGCTTGTCCGGGCGTTGACCTTCAGGAAAAACCCTCGTGTAAACAAACGGACATCAGTGTGAAAACACAGGTTGTCTGTATTTCTATCCCTTCAGTTTGGGGACTGTTTTAGCCGCAGCTAACGAGCACTTTGGAGCTACTTCCTTGTCGCCGTCCTCTCCACCTCCTCCCTGCCCTCCCACCTCACGTATGTGGACGATATAACGAGGCAGCTGCTCCTCAAGCGGCTGAGATTACAGCGGAGGAGGCCAATTCTTCTCCGCCTGGCACCGTATTGTAGCGGCGCTGCGGAGGGACAGATTAAGACAAATTAGCTCCTGACGAAGAGAGGGCTGGATTTGATGGAGCCACTTGGCATCGGGTGATTCATCAGCCTTTTTCTCTTCTTCTACTTCTGCATCTCTGTCCAGGGAGGGAGATGAAAAGGGGCAGAGAAGACAGAGTAAGGGATGGAAGGAGGAGTAAAAGAGAATCGGGCTGCAGGAGAGGGAAGTGACAGCTCAGACTGATGCTGGTCACTCTCAAAAGCAAGAACTTAAATGTTACACATCATACAGCTGTTGACAGGCGGCTGTTGCAATCTGAGGATATGTCGCCACAGCAGGAAAGTTCGAATCGCGACTACAAGAGGTTGCACAAGTGTAAATAAGGACGCCTCTCCGCGCTAAAAAGCACACCAGTGGAGACATACTCTGATTGATGCTGCACGGCTCAGTGTCTGCATGTACACTGAAAGGCGAAGCAGCGATGAGGGAGCCGAGACGTCCTCACGCTGAGACGACGGTGTTCGATCGTGGTGTCTCGAGTTCTCGCAGCTTCCAGACACGAGCGGGGAGAGCTGTTATGAAGAAGCGACAAAGATGCCGCTTTGCAACCAAACAACAGATGCGGCAAATAAAAACACGGAAATGGGTCAATTTCCCTGCAAAGACCGCATTCAACCTCTCCGGTGCATCTGCGCAGCATAAACCTCTTTAATAGAGCAAATGGAGGGGAACTAGGCTGCCATCAAAGCTGGATCCAAAGCTGCCAGCTTAAAAGTCAGGAAAAAACATCTTCTATGTAAATGTATTCAACTCTGACTACTTCTACAGAGACAACCCCCCCGGCCTTGCATAACATTTTTAAATAAAACTTATGTAACTATGGTGAAAAGACGTGACTATATGTGTTCAAATTCAACTCACAAATTGAAAATTGAAAACGGAGGAGGTGGTAACAATGGCTGGTGTAACAAGATGTATGTGTGCATGTGAGAGGGGGTCGCCACCAAACCCTATGTCTGGCATCATCATCAACACGCGTGACTGTGCGTCTCCGCCAAAATGTATTGGCTCTGTGAATGGATCTTAGTGGACCATCTACAACACTGTCCCTTTTCTCTCCAAAAGGGAGGAACAGGCAGTATGTACAAAACTTGGCCGCCAGGGTCCTCACCCGCACCAGACGCTGTCAGCACATCACCCCCACCCTCATTCGCCTTCACTGGCTCCTGGTCAAGAATCGAATTCAATACAAAATCTTACTGCTCACCTACAAGTCCCCCCATGGCCTGGCCCCCCAGTACCTGTCTGATCTCCTTCATCCATACACCCCATCCTGGTCTTTGCTCTCCACTGACTCTGGCCTGCTCTCCATTCCCAACTACCGCCTCCACTCCTATGGCGACCGGGCCTCCAGTTTTTGCCGCTCCCACCCTCTGGAACTCTATACATTCCGACCTTCGCAACGCCCCCCCCAGCCATTTTTAAATCCACCTTGAAAACCCACCTGTTTAAAATGGCCTTCAATCTATAATGATCTTAAACCCAGTGTGTGTGTGTGTGTGTGTGTGTGTGTGTGTGTGTGTGTGTGTGTGTGTGTGTGTGTGTGTGTGTGTGTGTGTGTGTGTGTGTGTGTGTGTGTACTCGCCTTACCCTTCTTGGTGAGCTGGATGTTGGCCTGTCTCCGCCCGTTGCCGTTCTCAACGTAGCACGAGTAGTTGCCAAAGTCGCTCTCCTCCAGCGAGTCGATGGTGAGGGAGATGGAGACCTCCTGTTCCCCCAGGTGCTCCCGGATTGTCCTGCAGAGGGCGGTAGAGAAAGAAAGAAAAGGTTATATATACTCAGAGCTTACTTTGGTTTGAAGCCTGGGCAAAACTTGATTTGCCTTTTAATTTAATGGGTTAGCAATGAGGAAATTAAGACACTGGCTTTTGGCCATTTTATATGAGAAAATCAAAGTCAAAATAATTACCTGCACCTTTTAGGATAGAAACAGAATTGCAAGGCTTGGTTACCAAAATTAAAGGTCTAAAAACAAACAAAACAACCAATAAACCTGTTCCCTTCTTTTACTATCAATCTGAATAAATGTAGGAATAGTTTAATATAGTTTTTACAATGATCATAACTCTGGACACAGATGACATTGAAGACAGTGAATGAACTTGAAGTTTCTGACTGTGAACTCACAAACAGTTTTATAGGTTTTTTACTTCGAGCCGTTTGATCAAATGCGAACACGAACATGACTTCAAATATTTGTCCAAGCAGGGAGTCCGTCCGCCTCATTAATGACTGTACGGTGCACATCAAAGGAAATGTCAGACGGCCTCCGTGTGAGACGTTGGACTGGAACCAGGCAAAAAAATGAAAACACAGAGCAGAAAATAGCAGATATATGGGATTGGGTTGTTAATTTTGGAGTTCAAATGTTAATACCTACTTGTTGTTTAATTTGACTAATACTCGTGTTTGACTTGCTGCTTGTCTATCAGTGCGATCTTACGGATTGGGCATATTCAACATATAAAAATATGGTGACAACTCTTTCAGTTTAAGCCTGAGGTTTAAACTATTTTGACATCTTGTGACGCTGCATTCAGCCGTAACATTTTATTTAATGGATAAAACAATCATAGGTTTCACAAAAAGAAGGTGGGGGCGACAGAGAGGAACCGACGAGACACCGGCATCGCGAGTCACGACATATTTCGTCCGTGAAAAATGTTACTTTGTTGACTGGCCATCTCTCTTGATGTCTATGGCTTGTGACACGTTGGTATGAGGATAATAGTGTGACTGTCACGATGCACTGCAGCGCTGACCTATCACAGAATATTTAGCCACGAGGGAGGGAGAGAGAGAGAGAGAGAGAGAAATCTCTGTTGATGCTTTTGGTGAGGAACAAGCAAAAGGCCAGGAGCCTCCACTGTGACGATATTCCTCTTCACTCCACACTTGGCAGCGTACTGTGTTCATTGGCAAAAAAAGTCAGATTTTACCAGCCTCATCTTCATTATCAGCGTCTTCCTCATTTATATGAGGGAAAAGGGGGAAGAGCAGCACCGTGTTGCATCTGCCCTCCTGTGACAAGAAGCAGCGCTAACAAGACACCGAGAGGATATGACATCCAAAACCTCCAAATGTCAAGGTATTTCTCCCACACTCCTGAACAAACGGGTTATTTTCAAAGTTGTTCTGCAGAGGAGGAGTTTCAACATCTGTGGCGGTAAAAGTAAACTTTCGGCCACTGCAGAAAGACGAGGATGCAATGAGACTCTCGGTGTGCTGATGGAAGAGGTGCTGATATGGGTGTCAAGACAATCTGTCACCTATTTTTGTCCACACATGGACTGACCATCATGGGGACTCACGGATCTGACCTTTGGACAACGAGTTGGTGGGAAATTCGTGCACTTTACTTTGTGAAAAATGAATTAGATCATGTGAACAGGGAAACTAAACAAGCAGGTAGCTAAATGACGAAACTCCTACTTGGTTCAAACTCCGATGACAAAAGAGGAAGAGGAGTAGGAGTGATGGTGAACAGAGCTCCCGCTGTGTTGCTGCACAGAGGCGGGACTGATGTGCAGATGATCTTTGTAAGGTTACAAAAACTCTCACAACTGTGTTTAATGATGTATGGGTCTGATGGTATGAAAAAGGTACGAGTGCCACCAGGGCATTAATGTGCCCGCCTGCTGCAGCACATCTGAATATGAAAACCTCATGCTTGTTGATCAATGAGCAGACTAAACAAAGGCGACTGGGGTATCTGTGGTGGGATGGAGACAGACCGTAATACAAATCCTGTTGCCCTGCTGAAATATCACAGGTAAATCTTTTCTGGTTATATGGACTTGCCGCTGCACAACAAATGATGAAGTCGTTATTTTTAAGCTGATCACTTCCTGGAGTGAGAGGAGAATTAATATAGCTAACCAGGCTGAGAATCTATTTCTAAAGAGATGTCAGTCGTGACAAAGAATAGCATAGAAAAATACACTGGTTGGGGAAAGTTTCAACACACATCTCTCTATGTGTATAAGTGAGGATTCATCTTCGAGAGAGAGAGAGGGATGAACAGGAGCTGGAGGAGGAATTTAAAAAAAAGCCATGGCGCACGCACACTCCCACACACACATCTGGCAGGTGGTGTGCAGAGAAGTCCAGGATGGAGCTAAGCTGTTGCTGCCACTGCTGCTGTGAAGCTGGATGGGAATGAAAGTGCACGAGCGGTGTTGATGCTGCAGTGGTGCACTGCCATGATTCACTGAGATGCTCCAGGGAGAATGTGCTCGCACGCATACGCACGCATACACACGCATGCACGCACACACGCACGCACGCACGCACGCACACACACACACACACACACACACACACACACACACACACATACTTCAGAATCATCTCAAAATACATATTCAAGTTGTGACTTTGATGTGGTAATTTTCCGATGATTCGTGATCCATGTATCAATAAGTATATGTGTGAAAACACACCATAAATAAATATGGAAGATGTAACAGCTCTTTAATTTTCAATTCTCAATTCAGCATCTACATCCCCCAGATGCTGCGTTCATCCTCTGATTGCATCACAGCAGCATGACTAGAATCAGAACCCTTCCTCAAATGCATCCTTTCGTCTCAGTGGACCAAATGAATCAAAGGAACAAATCCTGTACAGCAACAACATATCCCAGAATTCATTGCACGTTGTCACAGAAAGAAGTAACCGGGCCAACAAATGACCTGAGATCTGGCTTCAACCCCTTATGAACAGCAAATATATTTAAAAAAATGTATTTTCTCTCTGTTTGTCACACTCCTGTTACTAGGCAACGGTGATGAGTAATGGAGGAATAACTTCATGATTGACAGGAGACACTGTGATTCACAGTGATTCCTGATTGGTCATCATCACAGGACCACATACCAACATCTCCTCAAGATGGCAGCGTGACTATCCTGAACATGTTGATATTTTACTGTATTCCTGGGAAGTATGAAAAGCACAGACATGTCGTCCATCTCTCTGCGTAGGAGCAGTTGCTTTGGACATAGAACTGAGCTGGGGTCGGCGCCCTGTGTCATAAAAAGCACAGCAGGAGTGAAGGCAGGCGGCCCGAAGGCTGCCAGACAGAATATCAGTGCATCATTACTCATTTCAAACATGAGCAATCATCTCCCCAGGAAACTAAATCAAATAGGAAGCATCTCTTTTGAATGTGCTTAGGCAGGATCACATACATAAATTTTGTAATCTACTGAATGAGAGCCTAATATAATCTATAGAGTTATACAGTGTGACACCTGAACTTTTGAACTGCAGCAGGTTGTCATGCTTTGGTTTAGCAGAAATCAACTGCCCTGGAGGCACATTTGAACCAGATCAAAGCTTCTAACAAAACAGAAACCAACAAAAACATTTGGACATGTATGATTGTAGCTATACAATGTTGGATCCCCCACGAGGCATCAACTTGGCATGTTTATACCAGGCTCTCGTATCACTTCATTGCAGCATTGAACTACTTCTCAGGCTGCACTTAAAAATTTGGCTCGAAAAACAGAAATAAAATGATGCATACTTTAAATTACAAGTTTTCGTACACATCTTCCTTCTGACCTTGCTCACCACGTCCTTTATAAGGAGACATCCTGGTAATGGTGGCAGGCAAGATGTCTGGTCATGCACAAATAAGCCTTCCGGTCGCATAAGAAAAAAAAAAAAGGTTGCCTTGAAAAAATAGCTGCTTGGATATGTTGTGCTCTCCCTGTTGTGACCCTGACCCGTAAGAAAACAGATAAATGGAAAATGAGCATGCTGAGAATTCCTCCCTTGTCAAGCGAAAGGTCAACCAGGTACGTGGTAAAGCAGCGGAAGATGGGCGATGCAGCGATGGGAAAGAGGCTATAGGTCTGTCTCTGTCCTTATAACTTCCTTTTTTGTTTTTTAATGGAATTGATGGAACTCACAGTTCCATCAATTCCCAGTTCCACAGCGGTGGTGGTGGTTACGGTTTGATGCTTGATCCAAACATCTCAACTCTATGCTATAGGGGCATTAATTATGCTCTCTGAAAAATACAATTTTATATTTGAGCTGCTGCTTAAAAGGGCCGTACAGGAACATGCACTAGGGACAGGAAATTCTCCTGTTTTTAAAAAACTCAAGCAGTTGTGTCTGCATTCCATGCTGCGACTTCACCTCCGAGATCCATGAAGTCTCATTCGGCAGCCACACATTTTTTATATCAACTCGGATTCTCGGTGGTGAAACACTGTGCCAAAGCTCCATTTCATGTATTACAGGCGGCCCTTCAGGGAATACTCCCGTGTGATTAATTTCCATTTCAAAGCTGAAAGCTCACCGAATGATGTCAGGGAGAGGGTTTGAAGTGGTGCACATTCCAAAAAAAAATAAAAAAATAATATTTTGAATAAACTAAAACACAGAGGGAGATGGCGTCACGTGGACGCGCACAATATAAATACTACACGCAATGTGAGTCTCCCTGCACACGCATAAACACACAGCTCAGGGTCACGGTTTTGATCTGTTGGCTTGTTACCTCATTTGACTATCTTATGAAGGAAGGCAGGGCTTCTATAACCACACTCCTCACTGCTCTTCCTCTTATTACTACAGCACCACCTCGACAACACGCCTCCCACCATCCCCTCCAGGCTCTAATTGGCCCGGTGTCCTTCATGACAGAGCGTAGGGCTGGATCGTGCGAGCAGGCTAACAGAGACATCTTGAAATGCCAGGTCACAGGCTGGGCCACTGACTCTCCTCCTGGCCTTGTCATGCTGCTTACAGTTAACCTTTTCATTTGATTCCATTTGTCGACAACAGGGATTTTCTTGTTATACATATTTGTGTGGTGATGGCGAAAGAGCAGAGCTATGAGGGACATGAAAGGGTGTGAGTGAGGTGCAAAAAGACACCTAAAATATGAAAAAATGAATGACCTAGAATACATGATGGCATTGATGCACCATTCAAAGTGTTATATATAACCAATCTATCGCTAATTAAAGTTTGATGTTTCATTTCCTGGCCATGGATAAAACACATAAATAGTTCAAACTAAGGTTAAAATAAGAAATGAAGATTTCCAAAATAGAAGTATTTTATGCCCAACAAAATACAATCATGCACATTATTCAGTTTCTGCTCAAAGATCTTACATACTGCACCTTTAAGCCACACATAAGGTTGTTACCTGACATTCATCAGCCCACATAGTAAACTTCATAGCATCTTATCTGCACATTCAGCTGGAGTATTTTTGCTATTCAGCAGTTTCCTGTTGATATATTAACCACAAGATCCTTTTCACAGCAGCAACTCTGACACTAGTGGATTTAACGGTGGCTTCCTAAGTGCTATACTGAGTTCTATTATCGTTGTTTTAATGTCTTTACCACCTGCTTGTTGGTCAGTTCATTAAAGTATGGACGTTTTCCATCTTCTACCCACCTGACAGGATGTTTCCCACCTGACCTGAATGCGACATGACCTACAACACAGAGAGCGTCCTCTTTAGAAACCAGAGCCAATTAAATGGCAATGCTGGACGCTCAGCCAGCTTCAGGCGGACTTTGTGCCTGGCTGTGGGGTTTCCGCCTGATTCTGGGGTAAACACAGCCATGTTCTCTCTGATGAGCGTTTGGCAAAAAGATGAAGGCCACGCACACGGAGAAGGAGACGAAGGCGGACATTCAGTTAGCGCTTTAATCTGGTATCTTGCTCGGCTATTACTTCCTCACTGCGGTGTCATCACTGATGGGGCAATGCTTGAACCATGCTGTGTGTATATTGTCCATGATAAAGAATGCAAAGGAGGGTGCATTATTGAACAGCTGTATTCAGTTTTCATGAATATCATTTCAGTGGTATGTCGGCAGAAAGTGGATCTCTCTTATGCGGAATTGCGATCACAACACAGCACTAACTGGGATTATTTAAGGGGTTTAGAGGTCCATGCATCCATCATGCATCTATCCTTCTATCCTTTCCTTCATCCATCCTACCCTATCTCTGTACCTACCTGTCTCCATCAATCCACCCATCGACTTCCCCCTCTCCTATCCATCCATCCATCTTGCCCTTTCGCCTTCTATTCCTGCTTCTATCCATCCATCCTTTAAGTTTTCTCTATATTGTCCCTTTTGTCTTTCAGACTGTCTACTTCTGTCCTCCCTCCTTTCCTTCCTTGTGCAAACACAAAATAGTCAAATGTACAACTGTACAATGACAGTCAAGCGTGAGTCTAATGTTTGACATGTCATCTGTGACAAGAGAAAACTAATATCCATGGTAGCTGGAGTTTTCACTTTTACAGCTTCAGATTTTCCCAAAGAGTAGTACCACAATCGACTCCATGTGAAGTCTCAACTCCAAGTTGGATGAGAGATTGTTGAGAAAATCAAGGGAATCCTGCGTCTAATGAGCGGAGCAGGAACCAGAGGTCACACTGGATCTTGACGGACAGCGACCTCAAAGAATTATTTTACAGTTGCTCACACAGAGTCTCTATTTATTTTAAACTGTAGCTTGCTCTCACTGTTACCTGGGCAACCGTGTGTGAAACACAACCAAGAAATCCACAAATCTCAGCGCTTCACTTCTTTCGATTCTGGACAAAGATACAAAGTGAGTGGAAAATGAGAGACATTTAACAACAGAGGTGTGATGGAATCCGCTTGATCGACACAAACGATTACAGCAGATCGCAAAAATGGCCGCGCGCTGTCACAGAACGGATTTCCTGGAGCTGCAGCAGCAGGATCGTCTGAAGTGTGGGGGTATTTGAGAGTGAAGCTCTGCAAATTGGAAATGGCTTATCACAGCAGCACAACAGCCAACGCATGGTGCTTGAAGCAAAAGCATCCTGGAGGGCTTTGTTTAAGACACAGCGAGACACCACTGTGTTTTACTCTACATCGCCACCCGACCGTGATATATTTGGATTACAGGTTAGGATTACTAAAAAGCAACGAGAGCAATGAGTTCATGCTCTGCTGCTACGTCACATCATCTCAAATCATAATGTCACTTTAACTAAAATGCAAAATTTCATAAAGCAGTTGTTCTTACTTGATGTCGCTCTCCTGAACGCGCTCCTCGTCCAGATCCTCGATGAACTTCTCCCCCTTCATCCAGTAGATGAGCGGGCTGACGTCTCCGCCGTATCCGAAGAACGCTCGGCATGTCAGGTTGACAGGACTTCCTGCAAGAGAAAGAGAGAGGAGACTTTTTGAGTGTTTGTTGATTAAGAATCTTAATCCAGTTTGAATTGCTTAGTTTGCATTATTTCCAAACTCGCAGTCCTTAAAAGTGATGGAATGCTGCAAAAATACAAACGTCATGGTTCATACATTTGCTCCTCACGTTTCTCCAAAGGGTGTTAAATGTCTGATGCACGTCTGTCCAAACGCACTGTACCTTCGTCATCCACCTCCACATATAAAAATACAGGCAACACCTATGTATTTCCTGAACCTCGGTCGCTGCCCGACAGGTGTTGGTCTGACATTTCCTGGTCAGCACACAGCCAGCAGCGGAGCACAAACACATAAATATGCCGGGCCTATAAAAGATTACAATGCCTGTACTTTTTCACCTAAACAGCCCCAAACACCCGACACTTCCTGTTATTAAACCTCTTCTTTCTCCTTTCCAAAACTCCATAACAGCCTCTACCATTCCACCAATTCTGATATCCCCCGCTCACGCTCCTGAGGTACCATCTTAAACCATCCTAGAGCCTTTTTACTTTCCCTGACGGCCTCTTAAACTTTTAAAACGCTCTCTTGAACCCTCTCACTCTACAACCTCACAATACTTGTGCGCCTCCATAAAAGCCCTCGCACTCCTCGGCAGCCTCCGTTCGACCCCGCTCGCAAACTTCAATCACTGGCTTCTCGCAGGAAGCGCAGGGGGACAGGTTTGCAAAACAAAACTACGGCAGACCTTTTAAGTGATTTGAATTCATTCATGTACAATTCGTGGTTCTCATTCAGTTCCCCCGGGAGTTTCTAATGCACATGATCATGTTCTCTTAGGATGATGAGAGTTCACTGTTTGCACTTGGGGGCTTGTTGAACTGTATTATGATAAACTTAACCCCTGAAATGCTACAACACAAGCTTCTCATGTTTACATAGTTAAAGTAAAATGTTTTCGCTTCACTGCAATTACATTCACTTTCAGTCATTTTGATAGTTTTGAAGTTGCCGAGGGATAGAGATAGACATGGTCAGGGATTTTGTTTTCATAGTATGATATCATACAATATTATCGAATACAATACAATATGAAAATATGTACATTCAGTAATGCACCAACGAGGACAAGCATAGATGAGGAGACTTCCTCTAATGGTCAGGACTAAAAGAATAGCATTCCTCTTCCTCTCTCACTGCTGTGGATTTGAGAGATTGCATTCTTTTCTCATACTTATCATGCACCCGCAGCAGCTGAACTCATGAGTGAGGCTTGACAGCCTCGACGGGGGGGGGAGTGAAAAAAAAAAGAAGCTGCATGAGCATCAAAGCAGGGGGGGAGATAACTCTGATCTATAAAGAAAAGCCACCAACGATCAAGGAGGCTCCGGCACTCATGCATCCAGGAAGGCAAGAAAGGTTGTTCAGCATCTCTTCATTAGCACTCCTTGCTCATTGGCCCCGTGGCGAGGACTCAGAAGTCTGTGAGATGGGAGATAACTGCAGTGTATAATTGGGTACTTGCTAGTTCAAAGATGATAGGCATTTTATTTTACCAGGGACCAGGGTATGCTCTAATTTGGCTCTCCAGTGCAATGTGCAGTGCTCAGATGATAACTGAAGCCTTAAGAAAGTAAATGTGTTTGTCTCTTGGTCCAACAGAGAGAGACACTCTCCATAGCAGGTGTGTCTATGTGTGTGCTTGAGGTTGGAAACACTCAAAAATGCATCTTGGACCCCCTCTACCACACAAACACACTCATTGCTATGCATCCCCATTCCAGCAGGGGTCTCTGTGGTGCTGCAGAGCAGTCGAGCCTGTGTGCAGGAGGAGCGCATAAAACACATGCATGTAAAAAAGAAAATGCACCATTTTGACAGGTGCAGGCAACAATAAAGGGAAACACGGGTGCTTTTGTGAGCCACCTTTGATGTCAAAAGGCTTCACCCGTGGATCTGAACAGCGTGTTGCTCAGTAGCCTTGACATCTCCACTGCTGCGATGGCAACCACCACAGTGTCACTCTCCAAGACTCATTCCAAGGGGTTTTTGTTTGTGCATATTGCTTCGTGTTATTCCCTTAACGACGGCGTGTAAATTTGGCTTTTCCTGCACGTGCACAAGAGCTTTTTGCAGGGTTTTTTTTCCCCACACAAGCATCCTTGCAGGGATTTAAAGCTGCAGGAGTGTAACATTCAAATCCCAACCTCGGGTCTTGGTCAGGGGGGTAAAGGGAGTCTTAATGCGATTGTCTCCTCTCTCTTATCTCCCCCCGCGCCTCCGGAGCATCTCTCTCTCTGTCACTGTGGGCGCAGGACGGAGACGTCAGCAAAGATTCTCGTGGCTAAGCAGACAGATTGGGAGCTATGAAACCATGAAACGTGGCGGAGGGGGCAGGGACACAGAGTCAGGCAGACAGAGGAGGCAGGCGTTGCTTCCCCCTTTTTTGCATCTTGCAGCAACTGACAGAGGTAAGCACGAGGGCATATGTGTGTGTCAGCGGTGATGAGAGGGAGGAAACGCAGAGGCGCTGCGCACGTGGGAGAGAACAAACATGGAGAATTCAAAGTCTTCCCAGGCAGAGGGAACAGGGCATCATAGCGGCCTTGAGCAATGGAGATTACACAGATTACAGATCAGTATAACTACAAGCACACTGCAGACTTACTCTACCAACACGTCACATTCACATCTAATGGTCCAGCTTTCAAAAACCATTATTTTACCTCTCGCTGCCTTGAATAAATTAAGCCCTGCAGCTGAGGAGGGAAAACTTCAGAGAGGGAAGTATTTTTGTTTTGCAATCTTAAAAGTGTGCACATGCTGTAAGTAGCATTCGTTTTTGGGTGATTAGAGGGGGAGTGATTTTTGAGCTGGCAATTACAGACAAACAGGAGCAGTACACTTTACAAATGACTGATAATCTGCGAATGTCTGAGTTTTCTCCAAAGTGTTTGTCAGGCCTTATTGAGGCTAACGGAGACCACTGGCTTCCTGCTACATTGTGTAGGAGGAACACACTGAAATATTTCAAAATAGCGTTAGAACTGGAGCTTGATTATTTAACATGCCATGAAAAGATCCACTAAGTGGCTGCTCCGCAGTTTTTGATTCTCTTCAAATGGAGAGGCAAATCAAAACATTTGAATAACTATAGATCTTTTGAGTAGTCGCAGCACGATTTGTCAAGGAAGAGTTGGAAGAAAGCTAATCAAGGTACTTAAAGGTGATATTTTTTATTTTAGCAAAATGAGCCACTGTAATACTTAGATGTACAAATATGAGTAAAAAAAAACAGACAGCCTTTATATGGGAAACTATATCATTTGTAAAACTGAAGCAATACACCCGAAACAATGTGATGTACTATCTTCAGCACGGGGGAATATCTCAACTGCAACTGCTTTAAAACATCAACACAGCGTGTGACAAGTGCTGTCTTTACAGAAGACAAAGAAGAAGTGATTTCAGGTAAACATCTGCTGATAGGTATTTTGAGCTGTATAGTCTCTCAAGTAAAATGGCAGTGTATCACATATGTATACCATCACCTTGCAGCAATTTAAAGTGAGAAAGAGTAGTATGCACATAAACTGTGAATGTAGAGCTTTTCTCCCTGTGTCCAGATGAAGTCAAGCTCTCCCTCCTGTAATTAGCTACTTCTTTAATGCAGGAGTCTGGGCAACATAAAGGTGGATAGGAAGATTGGCCTTGTGGAATGTGATCAGAGGCAAAGTGAATGGGTCGTGTGGATGGAGAAACAGAAATTGAATCAGTGGAATAATGTGATTGTCGATGGCTAATGGGGGATTCCCAGACTGAGCTGCTGCAGCGTGGGGCACTTCCTGAAAGGGCTGTGCAGTGGGAGCGGGCATAAACATCCGGGCAGCAAAGGGTTACACCAGCGATGGAGCCCCATAATTGCATCGTCTGAGTATCCCATTCACATCGCGTTGCCAGATGTGTCCGTTTAATTGTCTGTGTTCAGCTTCCATTTTATTTGGATGATTACTGCCCATAACTCTCCAATCATGAATTTTAAGGCAGCCATTGTCTGCGCCGTGTACACTATTCATTTAACGACATTTCCCTCTGCGTATGGTCAATCTTTTGTTATTCATACTTGGCATTGCACCTCATTATCTCTAAGCAGCCGCTCTACCGCCAGCATTAATGTAGGTAAAGCAGATATCAATGTTTAAATGCGTATTTCTGGATTGTGGGCGCAAGTTAACACATGGCAATCATAGTAAGAAATGCTCAGGGATGGGTTGTGAAATTACAACCCGCCCCCCTGCTGTGTTACTTTTGCCAGGAACAAGATGTGTCAGGAAATCAAATAAGGTAGCTCCTGATGAACGGTGGGACACAGACAGGCTTTCAGAGAATTACAAGCATTATGGAACAGTGCATGACATTTGCAAAGATCAACGCCCACTCTTTGCATTGATGTTCTCATAAGGCAGCGTTCTTTTGGACACGAGCAGCACCTATTGTTGCTGCCGCGAGATTCATTACCAGCATCGCCTGAAGAAGTCACTGTCGGATTCTCCTGGTGAAAAGCTCATTTAACATCAGTAAAATACTGATGGGGTACTTCACCTAACAGTAGACAAACGCCAAAAAAGAGATTATAGCATGATGCATATTACTTTTGACACCTTTATGTGCATTCCCAATTGATTGTGATGCTCTATTCTCTCTTTCAACTTGCAGAAAGACGTCCTCAAGACAGAAATGATCTTGAAATCTCTGTGTAACCCTGATTCTGAAATTCTGCAGTTCACAGAGAATGAAAAGAAATGCCTCCCTCCACAGTCTGAAGGCAGGTTATGAACAGTTTGGTGGGTTTTGGTAGAGCACTACGTAGGGGGGGGGGGCACTTTCTGGACTTAACCTTGCAAAAGCTGATATGACATTATGGAGTTTAGATGCTAATAGAGCAACCAGGGATGGGGAGAAAATGGAAAAGGCGAGACGCCAGAGACCGCAATGAGAGGAACAAAGGGAGTGATGGCAGTAAATGGCAGGTTCCTCGAGGCCTTGCTGTGTCGCCTTAGATGCACAGCTTGGAGCCACTTTAGCCATGCTTTCAAATTTGAATTCTCTCCTTAACTAGTGTCCAGACTGAGCCACTCTCTACGTCCTCGTGTGCTTTCCACTGTCTTGCTGCATGACTTCAAACCAAATCCCTGCAATGTAAAAGGGAGGGGAGCAGAAGAAAGCCCCAGCCTTCTGGCCTGCTGTCTTGAAATTGCTTGTTATTATTGGTGGAATGTTGTGACTCATGCATGCATCTCTTGCATGGTTGACTTTAAGGAGCCACAGACAAATTGCTGGTTGGCCGAATTGTGTTACTCACCCTAAGTGTGCGACAACAGGTCAATGGCAACACAAGTGGAGGAAGTGACAGGCGTGAATATCCTCATCTAAAAATGTCAGAGATGCACATAACCTGGATATCAGGTGCAGATTATACAATGTCATATAATCTAGAGCAAGGTTAGTAATGAAATGGCTGTTGAAGCAGAGGAGGAAAATGCAGTTTCCTGGTGAACCAACAAAAACTAAAGAAGGTGTATGCGATAGAAGAGAAACAAGCTGCTGCTGGTCTACTCTTTTGAATGCTGTATTATCTAGACCATAAAACCTCATCCTGGAAACAGTCTGGTCCATCAGACATGAGGCCTGAGGAATGAGCCACTGCAATTTCTCATGATGGAAGACCTATTTTCACCACCTATCATTGCTGCTGTGTTCACATACACATACTCAACACAATGTAATGCTCCTCCATTTGCCACCCAGCATGTTGGCCAAACACACTCACGTGTTCACCAGCGCATTGATCCAAAGCCATCAGAGAGGAGAATCTGGTCTCCAAATGGTCCAATGAAGCACCAGGTGAGATCAAGGCAGCTTATCGTGCCCAGTGAGCAAGAGAGAGAACGACATGTGGAGATGGGGAGAGCAGAGAAAGAGCGATAATTTCCACACCCTCTCCTGGGGAGTCTGAGTTATGGAAACAGGACACAGCACAGTGCTCAAGACCATAGGTGCTTTTCCCAGCGTTCCGGGAGATATCATGTCGGAGATCTACCGCCGCGTGTGAGCAGCATGAACCGAGAAGTCATGGTTGTAACTTTAAACTGAGGGAGAGAGGAACAGGTAATATAAAATAAAAGAATGGAGCAGAAGCTGCTCTAGCTCATCACCTCAAATCTAGATGCAGGAACGAGGAGGGGGAGAGAGAGTGTGAGTGAGTTTGGAAATCGTTGCATCACACTCCTCCGGGGGGGGGGGGGGGGGGGGGGGGGGGGGGGTTAAGTAGGAGCACATTTTACAAGGTGGAAGTGAGGTGCTCGAGTGGAGGGAATGCGTGTAGTGAGACGCTCAATGAAAAATAGATGTGGACATCACATTTGGCGTTTTTCCTTAAAACCCAGCATGTGTTTCCGCTGAGGATAGAGGTAGAAAAGGTGTTTTTGCTTCAAGCACTTTGAATCTGAATTTCAGGGTATGTTTTATTTCCAAAGGTATCGTGTAGTGTGCCGTGGAGGTGATGTTTTCATCCCGTGTCAGCTGGTTTGATTGTGAGGATTATTACGCTAAAATAAAAGCATAAAACAGGTTTTCATGACACTGAAAAGCTGAAGACCAAACTATTTTTTACTTAAAACAGATGGAGGAAAATCACTGTTTGTCCATAACAGCGGCAATGTCTGACTTTACTACATTCTTATTTGTTTGAATTTACTCTTATTGTCTTTTTTTGATATATTTGCTTGCTATTATTTGTAAGTCTTGCATTCAAAGTGACCATAAAACAATGATATTAGGTTTATTTTATTTCATTTCTTCTTATCTATTTATTATCTATTCATTTCTCCATCGTGGGCAAAAAATATGACTGCAACTCCAACACCAATGTATTACTTGACTTGAAGTGTGATCATATGTTAAATGCAAACATTCAAGCGAAACGAAAAAACAACAGTACATATGTATTTCAAAATAGCTTTTCCTCTGCTCATCCTCTCTAGTCTCTCACCTCTATCTCCTCCCTCACGCCTTGCAGCATGTCTTGGGAGAGCTTTGCAGGTAACGACCGCCTGATCGGGAAGGGAACAAACAACGGGAATCTGTGACAGAGGAGCCTCAAGGAAAAGGAGGACTCTGCAGGAAGGATGCTGACGGAAAGGTTAACGCTGCGGTGAGAGCAGACATCATCTACACAGTGTCCTGCTGCTGCAAGTTCACACTGCCTTTGCGCGACTGCTCCTCTTGTGCATTTCTGGAATGATTGGGAGTGATTGGTGAGACCGACGCCACTGCCTTCCTAATCTGATCCAAAAATTAATATCTAGTCTCCATTGATCCTTCAATAGGTGTATGTTGGGAATTTGGGCCGTTGAACAGTGAAATTGATAATGTACATGTATCCATACTGGATGAATTAGCATAACATTGACTCGAGCCGCAGGGAAAGACAAAAGGTCAACGTGAAGGGAAGTGCTTGCAGCGAAAAAGGTGACATGAATTCTACCAGGGGGCGCTGACACGAGTGAGTGAATGATGCATTTGCAGAATAAAGGATTTTAATGTTGTCACGTTAGGAAGGTCATCGGGCTGCCATTGCTGAATGTCAGATCACTATCTGAATGAAATGGCAGTCTTGTGAATATCTAGTACAAATAACCTTTGCGGCATATTCTCCATTGACCTGATATATAGGGAAATCACATTTAACGCCAGTCACACTGAACAAACCCGCAGACTCCACAGCTCAACCGCCGATTATTCACACATACATCTCAGTTGGCACCGTGCATAATCAAATTGATTTGCTCGTTCTCACCCGTGACTCTTTGCTGCAGTGTATTTTCCCACATTAAGCAGCCCAGTGGTTTGACCAGCGGCTCAGTGGAGCAGGGGTTAGCGCCGTCACTGTCTCATTCGAGTGTGGACCTCGCATTCTATCTGGGTGCTCTGACCTCCAAAGACATGCAGATGAGGGTCTGGTTGATTAGAGCGTGAATTGGCTGTTGGAGTAAATGGTTATTTGTTGCAACAGCTGTTTTGCACTTTGGAGATGTGAGGGAAAAAATGGCCATGGCTAATTTCTGAAAATGAAAGAGCAGCAGGAAATTATCTAGGTCACATTTGTCTGGGGGGTACGGGAAAGAGATCATTCAGGATGCAGGCCATGATGGATCAGATTCAGCTGAAGAAATTGCCTTGTTGTGTTTACAGTACACTTAAACACAAGCAGCTGCTCTTATCACCAAAAGCTCTCAAATCTCTTTGTGCTTGCTGTCTTCTAATGTGTCTTCTAAAGTGCATGGTGTATCATTTTCAGCCTGCCATATTTACATTCTTCCAATTTCACGTCCACAAAGGCTAGTTTATGGACGTATTTCAGGCTGCTTGCATGGACAGTTGGAGGAGGTATCAGCAGCAGACTCAGAAAACTGCTCGAGCTATGCCGCACACTATACATGCATCAACTATTAAATGTGTGGGAAGCGGAATAGATAAGAGACATATGGCTTGACACTATTCTCATTGGATTAGCAGCATGTGATCAACATTAGTAAAAATCTAAAGTTTCGAAGCAAGACACCGCCTATATTTCTTGTGATCACATTTCATAAGACGCTTTGAGTGGTATTTTAATGAAGGAGTGCTGCACTGAGCTCGCTGTGGCTCTGTTTAATTTAAAGTTTCTCCTTTATCAGGACAGACATCTCTGTAATCCAAGGCTGCTTCCTCTCTGATCCTCTATGCCAGACTGAGAACACACCAGCCATGCTGTGAGTCTGTGACGTCCCGGTGTCTTACGTTTGTCTTCTCCACTCTTCTTCTTTCGCCACTTTATTGCCCTCGCCTCTAAAGGTGACATCTGTTGTGACGTGCGGTGGCGTAGTCTGGGAACTATTTGGCGCCGTCGCCCCCTGGTTTACAGTACGGGTGCGCTGAATTTAGAAAGTCGGATAAGAAATAGCTCGTCTTGGAACTGCCGGGCACTTAAAACCCCTCTCCATCCACTTAATTAAAAACAATACAATAAATTACGAGCAATGCTATCAAGAGTTAGGAGGGAGGGTGAAGAGGAAGTAAGGGGAGGGAAGATAAATTATGACCTTATGTCGGAAAACATTTTAAAGTGGGGATATCACGGCGCGCGCATAAATTCAAGAGTGCAAGTGCTCATCTATCAATCATGCCCGTTTCCGGAATGCAACAGCGGGGGGCGCAGGGGCGGCCGTATTTCACAGTATATACCTCAAGCTATAAATACCACGGAAATGCAAATGTGTTCATGTATGTGCGATTTGTAACACACGAGCCGCGGCTCAGCAGAACAATATAAGCAGCGTCACTGATGACTGGTGACCTTTACATGAGATGAGAAGCAGAGGATACTGATAAAGATATAGACGTGAGGCGGGATGATGAGGATATCACCACAGCTGTGTCGAACACAGCAGAAAATACACGTTTCCTGACGTTCTCTCTCCACAACAACACACTCTTATCATCGGCTGCAGCCGCTGTGCCTCACCCCTGAAAACACAGCAACACAAACACCTTTTATAATCTGTAAACCAGCAGGCTCATTTGAAGCTTTTGGGCTTACTCACTTGATCTACTGTTGGACGAGAAGCATCTCCACTGTGTAAGACTTCGGCAGCGCTTGCAAATCCACCATGTGATCAGTGATAATCCAGCAAATATCTCAAATACTGTGGCGGCATGATTTCCAATAATGTCAGCGAAGGCTCTGATACACACGGTGCTACATTCAGGCTCGTGTAATCAGTTCAGCTGAGACACGGAAGTGAAAAATGAATGATGATTGAGAATGATTATCTGCAGATCTGAGCGAGGGTGAATTTGGATTATGGTACATGTGATAATTCATGAACAAACACGTTTTTAATCTGAACAATTTGAACAAAAACAAACAAATATTCCATTATCGAAAAACAGTAAACAATAATTTAGGAATGCTTCAGATTAGTTTTTTAGAAGAACTGCAGTTTGAGTCATGAAAACTCAAGAATTCAGGATTAAATAAGGTCAGTGTGGTGTTTTATGAGGATAAACACAAAAGTGTGTGTGTGTGTGCGTGTATATGTGTGTGTGTGTGTGTGTGTGTGTTGAATCTGTGGGACGATGAGAGTGATAGAGCGTTTACATGATCACATTACTCTGTTATATGTTTATCCTGACAACCATCCTCTTGCAACTTGTGTGTGTGTGTGTGTATATATGTGTGTGTGTGTGTGTGTGTGTGTGTGTGTGTGTGTGTGTGTGTGTGTGTGTGTTTGCAGCCACACAGGGGCTGCATTCTGATAGATTACCAGCACACACTGATCAAATTACACGACCTACTCTCTCCCTTGCTTTCTTTTCCCTTTGCTTGTCTTTCAGTCAATCTTGCCCATCGCCTCCCCTCCATCTCTCTCTCTCTGTCTCTCTCTCCTTCTGCAGATAAATAAGCGGCCATTTCTCTGAGTGATGCCTCTGACCAAGTGCTGCCACAGTATTTGAATTCCTGATGACCTGCCTCACTTTGTCAAGGATGGCCATCAACTGAGGCTTTATATATGTTCCCTGTCAGACCTGTAACTGCTTTAATACGCACTTTATCCTGTGTATACCGAATAGTCCCGCCCCAATGCACCAAAAATGATAAAGCACTGGAGTGTATATCTGTCATGTTTTATACACTAGCCATTCAACTGGAAATAGATGAATCAAATGTCAAAACTAAAGGAAAAATATCATCACACTCAGCTCTTGGAAATCTAACACAAGAACAACAGCTCTGACCTCATGTTATTTTTCATTGACTTGGCCATAGATACGTCTCTTATTCCTGCCATTTCATTTATGACCATCTTCACGTTGATATTTATGAAGCAACATGGCTGTTTTTATTTCACAATGTTCTTTTGCTAACCATTTCTAAAGTCGAACAGTGGAAGGCATCATTTCAAAGTGCTGAAAACAGGCCCCGCAGCAGAGTAAAGACCCTTCCGTTTGCCCGAGGCGGCGAGGTTATATAGTTTACGGCCCAGCTGCTTGTGCCACTGGCACACTTAACTCACATCACTTAGACAAATTGACTCAGATCCCTCGAGTTGTAAATCAAAACTTTGAGAGAAGGAGAAGTAAAAAGTATTAAAACTGGAGCCAGGGAGAAGATGAGGTTGAGTGGCTGGACTGGAATGAACATAATGCTCATATAAATTGCTAAAATATCCATATGCAGTGCAGTGCGATTTGCTCTCCAGCCTTTTGGCAAAGATTTCTGCAGAATTTGAAAAATGGATTGATTTATTGCATCTCTCATAGTATTGCTGTTCTGTTGCATTCTATACCTTTTCTCTATTTCACTAGCCATACAATATTTTTTTATCATTCCAGAAACAGTGCTGTAAAAATAGAGACTGATTATATTTGTTTCGAAAACCATTCTGGTGATTCCACTGATAGATTTATTGAGTTAACTGTGAATTGCCGCCTGTCATTGTTCTATTTACCCATTGATTTTTTTCACTGGTCTGAACTGTTCTAGAAGCAAAATGATTATTGTATAGGGTGGCATGTCTGTTTCTGTCCTCCTCAGAAATAAGAATTCTCCCGAGATATACCTGGACTAAAAATACTTTAAAGAAATGACTGAATGGACAAATATCCGTGCACAATTCCACTCATGTGTACAATGCCCCACTCATGACAGAAATAGACCAACAACAAAAAGAGTGAGAGAAGAAACATAATCCATAAAGCATATTTTTCTCTTCATATTCTAAACCTGTCTCATATTAAATATTTTGATGCTGTGTGGTAACACTGACATGCAGAGTGGAGACAGAGTATCATCCTGCACTCTGACCTGATGGAATACCAGGCAGCCTGTTTGGAATTGGCTCTGAATGCTGCTTGAGTCGCCGCTGGGTTCAGGTCAAATGCTTACCTGAGGCGAAACGCAGCAGGGTCCACTGACCCGAGGGTCGTTGGAGTGGAGACGGGAGCTGAGATGGAGTGAAGGCACAAGAGGAGAGTAAGTGAACTCAGCTGTTCTGAAGGTCTGACGGTGGTAATTTTGAGAAATGGGGCGACATACTGGCAAAATATAAATCAACAAGGCTTGATTACATTTGAGCTAACAACTCATCATTAACTTGTCCGCAGATATTTGCTTGTAGCTTTGTCCACACGGTATTTGTCGACAGATATTTTCCATCTATTCACAGGCTCATTCATTTAACCAAACACCCTGAATCCAGATGAAAACACAGACAATTTAAAGGATATGCAAGCAAGAATGCTTAGGCCAGTAGGTGGCGATATGGTTGACAACAGCAAAATATCTAAAAGTATTGTTGTTTTACTGTAGTCTTACAATACAAATAGCTAGCTGATAGTATTTGAGGGAGAGGGGTCACCTTTGAAAATATTGACAGAATACTTCACAAACTGTTGGACTGAGACCGGTGGGAGTGGGGCAAAGGGGGCGGGGTTAATCTGAGGCTGGGTAGCGAGGCAGTAATGCCAAGGCTCATGGGGAATTACTGGGGAGATTCGAAGGAAATCTGCTGGCAGCAATTTCCCTGTCGCTTTTATTAGCCTAGATGTGCAATTTGCTGCTGGCTGCTTCAGTATGACAGGCGGCGTCCTGCTTGTTTTACCCAACACACACACACACACACACACACACACACACACACACACACACAAACATACACAAGCATACAAACACACACAGACACACACACTAAGTGGTGAATTATTTTCCGAGATGCACGCTGAAAGACAAGAAAATGTGTCAATGTGTGCCTTTTATGTAATACAATAGTGATACTGCAGCCACAGGATGATTCCTCATTGACGAAAGGTCAAAGGTCGTCTGCTGGGATTAAACGTCTCGCTCAAGGGTGCATAAGATGCATGGTCAAAAAAAAAAGAAAAAAGAGGCTTATTCCCTGCTTTATTTTTAGTCCATCCTGCTGCCAAAGCTTCTCTGCCTCTGTGTGTGTGTGTGAAAAGAAGACACACAATATGTGCTTAGGTGCATGTAAAGCATGTGGCCCGGGGACGCTTTGTGTGCATTCATCCCCAGGGGTCATATGTGCAGGCACAGATATAGGTTTTCACTACAAACACACACACACACACACACACACACACACACACACACACACACACACACACACACACACACACACACACACACACACACACACACACACACAAGGCCTCTGTCCAGGCCCACAGGCTCTGTGCTGCTTAGTATGTATAGAATAAAGAAGTGACTAACTCTGAATATGAAGAGAAGAGCACGGACAAAGGCTAATTGTGGACATCTTGGTCAGACCGAGGTCAGCCACAGCTACCATGTTCCTGAATCAATATTCACGAGCCGTTTAAACGTCACTTGACAGAAAAGTCACACAGAGGAGCTTAACTGTCAAGCATCGCTGTCTTGCTGAGCCTGTGAAATGAAACTTACCTCTTATCTAAACAGCAAATCGAACACATAAGAGGTAAAGACAAGAACTCACACAGCATCCTCAAGCTAAAAACACCAAAGCGTAGTGAGGCTGAGAATAACATACAGGAGCCACACTGAGGTGAGTGGGAACAGAGGTGGGAGGGAAGAGGAGTCACAGCGTTCAGCATCGCCGTGTTTGAGTCAACAATGGTTTGGAGTCTGATCCGGAAATGGATTCAGAAAAAAATGGAAAAATGCAAAAACATAAAAAGAACACAAATGGTACTTGTAGGCACTCTGCAGTAACATACGGGTGATGTCACAGATGCTACATCCATCTTTACATGCAGTCTATGATCAAAGTCAGGACTGCACCACAGCCGCTCTGCAGCAACTTCACATGATGTTTCCAACTCTTCTCTGTGTTTACGTCTGCTCCTGAGTCTAATCACTGACAACTCAGCTGGGGTCCATTTAATGCAACCTCATATCTTTGCCACTCCAAACAAAACATTCAACACACAACTTGTCTAAATTAGAGGGAACCAATTACGGCATCGACGGGGGGGGTGAACAATCAAAGGCGACATGTCACAGCCATAATTGGAGACACAAGCAATTCTTAAATAAGTCAAATGTAATTGACTGTGTTTATTTTTGTGGGAGGGAGCAAATGAAAAAAAAAACTGCTGTGATCACACAGGAGGACGTCTTCAGCAGAAGTTGCTGAGAGGAGGGTTCAAGCTGTGATGGGTTTCTTAGTTTTTGAGTAGATTTAACAAACCAACGCTGGGTGCTGCAAACTGTGATTACATAAGAGACAACACACTGGAATCTAGTACACAAAAATATGCAAAACCTATGATCTTTTCCTTCTCTGCAGCTTTTCTCTGTGGAAGAGGCAACAAAAAAACACGAGGTGTTGTTTCTCTGGGGTGAAGCCGGGATTTTATCCAATGATATGCACGAGAGGAAAGGTGGAAGTAACATGACGGATGATGAAACGGAGAGAAGGTTTTGCTTTGGGGTGGAGGGAGAACACAAAGTGTGTGGATAGATTTACCACAGAATGCCCACTTTGCATCTTTATAATAATTCTTCATAATTATTATTATCATAACAACACAGCAGAAGCATCTGCATCAAAAGGTGAAGGGAAACAGACATTCAGATGAAAGCAATACACAAGATCCACACTTAGCAGATTTGCACACACAGTGAGAGTCAGGTTTTCACACATTCTCAGTCAAACTGATCAGGTATTAATTCTCCCCTGTGCCTGCGTAATTTGCTATTCTGAGCAGAGGGCCCTGAGGGATGGAGTAAACTGCCAGTCTGTCCTTCTTTTTTTTTCAGTCAAAGTTTTGGTGGAAAAAAAACCTGGTGAATCACAGAGAAGGTGCCAGACCTGGAGGGACAGAACTAATGAAGCAGGTAATGAATGAACCTGCTTTCTAAAAGCTCCGAGCACAGCTGGAGCAGCATGGAGGAAAAAAACAAACAAAAAAAGCAAAGAAAAAAAAGTCACTTATCAACAGCTCATCCTCCAAGGTTGCTGGCATTAATATCTACCCCTTCCCAGTAACACATAATGTACCTTTCTAAATATATATTCTGTTTTATGTACAAAGGTCAACTTATGCTCACAACAGCCATCATAGACCCGAATCCCCTGCAATCCATCAGGGGTAAAATGGAGTGGCATGTGGCCTCCCCCACCAGCCCTCCACCCGCTGTCCTATAGTGTCCCGCTGTCCCCCTCCTGGCCCGATCTGGCTCACCCCTCTGCCCGCCTGTCTGGCCCCAGCTATGCCCCATCAAGCTGCAGTGTGGGATACGTGCATGTGTGTGCATAGCTGCGGACCTTGAGGGTGTTCTTGCTTCTATCAGCGTGCCTCCCCCGCTGAGGGTGACACCTGCAAATAACAGTTTAATAGCTGAGTAATGTGTCTGGCCTCGTCCCCAGCTGTGCCGGGGCGGCCTGGTGGACCATGAGGCAATCGAAAAGCTTTGTGCTCTTCAATGTACACACTAAACACTCGTGTGCATGTATCTCTACATGTACACGGAGAAGTGCTGACAAAACAGTCAAGAGGCTGTAAAACAGGTGCCAGCAGACAGTCAACACATGTTCCTATAGATCATATATCTCCAGACTCCACCTGCTACTGAATGCAGGTGTTTTCCTCCTAATACAGGTGTGTGTGAAAATCTGGTCTTGTTAGAATGAGTATCATATAAAAAACAACCCTTATGAACCTTGATTCTGCTATTTGATAAAGTATCCTTCCTTTTAGAGCAAGCTGATTATCCACCTAAAGAGCCTAAGTCAACTGCGTGTCCATTCAAAAAGATAACGCAGAGGATAAATATTTAAGAGTATGAAATGAACGATTTTCAGCATTAAATTGGCAGCAGAGGCACATGGGGGCGGCATAGAAGGTTCAGGTTCTGTTTATGTGCATGACTGCATCTGTGTCTCTAATCCAGTGAAGCCAAATTCATAAATAAGCATTTATCCCTTATCCTGTCAATGCAGCATTTATTTTATCTATGCTAAGTCTAAATAAATTGCCGTCTCCGCCGGCGAGTAGAACTTTGTTGGGAAGAGATTTTCACTTTCCAGACAGACGGTCCAAAACTAAAATCTTACCTGCAACATTGAACGCTCCCCGGTGTAATGGAAAACAAGTGAGGAAGCTGCCAGGGGGCTGATATTGAACCTCTAAGTTATTAAATCCATACAATAAATAATAATAACAGCTGGAAAAACATTTTTGAGAAAGTTCTTTAGAAGTGTGAAGATATTGAAGAAGAAATATCTTGCTGGGTTCAAACATTTAATTCAACGTAATGCTAAATATGCTGTTTCCAAGTGGGAAATGTTGTGGGAAGTTTAATTAAGTAAAAGCTCAAATAAAATAACAAAAATCTACTCAAGTAAAAGTAAAAGTACCTCATTGTGTTTACTGCCGGAATAAAAGTAAGTGCATTGTTTAAATGTATCTAAAGTAAAAGTAGTCACTGATGCAAGTTTACTACATCATTATCGCTGAGTCTTGGCGGTGATGCTTTGTTCTTGTTGAAGGAGGCGGAGTCTGAAATTCTTAGATTGGACCAGTTCCCTTTTCATTACAATAGAGAACAATGTGAGAATGAAAGTATCTAATATAGTTTAAAGTACATTTTTTTTCTATTATTTGTCATCAAGCAAAAGTGAAATATTCCTTAAAATAAATTGATATGACTAAAGTGCAGATGAATACAGAAACATACACTGCTTGTGTATTCATGCAGGTCCATTACCATGTTATTTTGGAATTACATTCACAAGAACTACCCTGTAGTATCAATTAAACTTCTTTTAAACTTTAAAACTTTAAAAGTACATGCAGAGTGAGCCCTATTCCCTAATGCACCAATTTACAACAGCACCAACTCCCATCTCCTTTACATGGAAAACAATGTAAGCAAGCACCACTATGTATAGTGCAAATATATGGTGGATGGTTATGGAGATGGTGACATTATGTAACCAGAAATGAAGATGTATAGAGATGTTAAAAATACACTTAAGTATTGCCTTTATGGCCGTAGCGGAATGATTTGTGGTGGCAGTCAAAAAAACTTCAAAGCTTCTTCTCTTGTTCATTTTGTGAACTTAAATGCGAACCGGGCAAAAAAAAACACACATTTGACCAGTGAAGGCTCAACTGGGATTCAGTGGGTCTGACAAAAGTAAGCACGTGACTCATGTGACTGTGTGTGGGATAATGGGAATGGACTCTGTGGCATTTGCCTGAGTAGATTGTGCTTTCCTCAGCAGTTAGACTGATATCAGCGTATAGACTGAAGACACACAACGCTGGGCTCACCCATCTCCTGCTCTTTACTTTAGGAATATCCATCTCGCAGCATAATTAATGACAGACGGATGACAGGGTCAGCAGATGCACCCACTTAGCACTAAAACCACCGCTGCGTCACTTGATCCTGATGTTCTTGTACCATTAGAACTTTGCGAATGGCGGCGGTGAATAATGGCGGCGAGGTGAAAGGGGAGCAGATAACGCTCCGACTGCGCTAATAAGTGAAGGGAGAGGGGATAAATCGCAAAGGAAGATGAGGGATTAAACGAGCATGATGGCTAATCAGGAAATCTTGACATTTCCAGCGAGTGGTTACTCTGTATGTTCTACAAACAGACAGAGCGGGAGCGAGGGAGCTGCTTTACATCTGTGGCTGTCAGTCGTGGGAGCTGAGTGGCATTCATCCTCCACTCTTCCCTCAGCAGCTCACTCACTAAATCACATTCATTCTCTCTCTCTCTCTCTCTCTCTCTCTCTCCCTCTCTTTTTGCTGTTCCTGCCTTCTGCTGAGGTCAGCTGTGAGCGGTCCAGACGAGGAGGAGACATCCATCACCTTTTTATACGTCCAAAGCTTCGGCTGCTTAATGCAGCCTGAGATGGAGCAAAAGACAATCCAATCAGCCAGCAGAGATTCAGCCCTGCCACATTCCTGTGATTCGGCTATTTTTGGAACTAAAAGTGCAAAGAGTTGCAGAAAGGCTGAGGAGATGCAGCGACGAAAATCAGGGACTTGCGGATATACGCTGATCCATTTGGGAGCCGTGCAGGTGAGTGTGGGCGAAGTTAAACACAGTGTTAGCTGAGGGGGAGATAATTTCCAGGAGACTGCTCTTTTAAAGAGGCTGCAATTCAACATAAACACAAAATTGATGAGCACTCTCATCGTGTCATGGTAAAGAATTCTCCTCCAAACATTAGTCTGGATAAATGTGGAGCCATTTTGTAGAAACAGCCTCTTGAGACTAGTGCGACATTCTCAGAAAGAGTATTAATTTCCACTGCACGGTCCCCTCATTGTCGTAGTATCATGCGTTCATTGTCCAAACAGCGATGGAAAGATAAAGAATAAACAGATTATTCTGACTGTGGCGAGAAGCTGGTTTTGGAAATTTATTCTCTTACGTTCTATAAACAGGAATAACACAATGAGACTGGAAACACAATCAGAAACAAATTAATTGAACTGAATGGAAGCGACAACAACTTAATTAAACGGTGTGTAATGATGAATGAAGCAAATACAAGTGTCAGAGAGTGGATGATGATGAAATACCCTGAAAACATCTCGAAACTACTCCATTGTTTTTCAGCTTCCAGGTGAACATCCACTCTGAGAATGAATGGTTCTCAAATCAGAATTAAAGACAACTTAAACAATGTGTGTGCGCAAACTGGGAGATAGTTGAATGCATGCATTCTGTTTGTGTTCTGTCGCAAGGATGTATTAAGATTCAGATCGTGTCGGCCTCCAATCTTGATAAATGGAAAGAGTCTGCAAAAAATAAAAAAACTTCCCTAAATGGCCCACTGGCATGGCCGGGGAATAAATTGAGCTAATCAAGGGTGGCCTCACAATCACTGCATCCACAAAGTAATCAAAGAGTTGAAAAGCAAACACAGTATGCATGCAGATGCAGGAGTGTGTGTGTGTGTGTGTGAGAGTGTGTGTGTGTGTGTGTGTGTGTGTGAGTGTCACTCTCCCCCCCCCCCTCCCCCCATTAATTGTATATGTGTGTTGTCTCACTGCATGTGAAAGCCTTTCTTTCACAGCTGTGAGGATGCACACAGCCAAATGTCTACATTAATAACCACCTCATTCAGCCGACAAGCGGCTCGGGGCGACCCTGATGTATGCAGCCGCGGCAAAGATGCCTGATAAACTAAATGTTGACACTCAATAAAAATGATCTCTTCTGCCCAAATAGCTTCTTCATGTCAGGAATCCAAACCTCAGCGGATGCAAACAAACCATGGAAAGCGGGATGACTTTGCAAAGTCCCGGTTACCTTAACCCTCCTCTCTCCTCGCACTATTCTATTCTGCTCAAAATAAAACAAGGCCAAATAACAATCTGCTCCTCTGTGCCTGATGGCCATGGAATAAATCCTGGGATTTGGGCAAAACACTGCACCTGCTTTCGTTGCTAATGGGCAAACTCACACTCCCTCCAAAAAATGTTTCCTGAGGCCAATTTAGTCACTGGCGAGGATATTCTCAGAGGTGGCAATCATAGCGAGCGGTGTGTGTGTATGTGTGTGTGTGCCTGTGTGTGTTTCTTTGACCGTTTCCCCCTGTGGAGATAGACTGAAGCGTGATGGATAACCGCTTGGCCGAGCTGCTGTTCTTTTCCAGGAGTCTGGGTCCAGTCCCAGAGGTGTTGCTGCCCAAAACTGGGTTGGAAAAGCAAATTCTACACAAATTCAATGTGATCATTTCGAATACTTCCAGCTTCCAGCTTTGAGCAATGCTTCAGTTCGGAGTACAGACACATTATCCACAGGCAGTGACTAACTTTTAACATTTTGCCAGCTCCACCTACTGTTTAAAGGCCACACATTATCTTTGTGTAACTGTCGAGAAAAATTGATGCTCGTTTCCTAATTTCCGAAGGAGCAAGCGCTTAAAGCAAAGACACTCCAAAGGTGAAGCATGTTTAAATACTCATGAGAGAATATTAAGTGAAATGTTGTACACATTTTCCATCAATGACTATTCAAAGGTTAGCATGCCTTTAAGTGCCAGCGCACTGAGGTGCCTTTATACCTAATATGTAAGTCACCTTATCATGCCTCGTATAGAATGTTGACTAAATTAACAGGCGATGCTCAACTGCTGCAAAATGCAAATGTGACATTGCAATCTGATGTGGGAATAGACAGAGGAAAATTGCAATGTGAAACGAAGGACAAATGCAAATATCAAATAAGAAATGCAGAGTACCACAACCTCAGCCGAACAAAGGCAAAGTGATCCTTGTCAAATTCCATCAAACCCTGCAACTTGGGCATATGTGCTTCTGAGGAGCCCGCAGAGATGGAGTCATGTCCGGATCCCGTGAGACTCGAGGACACGAGGGGCCGCAAAAATCACAAAAACTCGTCTCTCTCCCTTTTCACCCTGAGAGCTGAGTCAGTGTGTCGAAGCTGGAGCTGCTGAGCGGCACATCAGTGCAATAACTCGGTGATGGGAACATTAGTGAGGGGGACACAGAGAGACTCTTCAAAAGGCAATGGGCCATAATCCCTCTGTTTGTAACAACACGAGTCTGTATCGGGTCTGTGTCAGGGCTCATGCAACCTCACTTTACTCCCTCGGTGTCTGTCAAGGCCTCTCATAAGACGTCAGCAGAACCAAGTCAAGTGAATTACACACCTGGAATCAACATCCCTCTTGAGGGTCCAATCACGAGGGGCCAAAACACATGCATCCTGAGATCAAACTACAATCACAAGGGAGGCTGGGATGCCAAGACACACACACCATTTTGACAAACAACATCATTTCGTCTTAATGAGAAGAAAAATGTCATACATGATCATTTGTATATAGAGCAGGAGAGTGAAATCCAAACAGTGCCATGTCCTTACTTACACAGACCTCTTATGAATATTTGATATAATTCCATTTTCAAGCTGAATAATTTGGAGAGTCTGTTTGGGACACATTAGCTGTGTCCCAATTCTGAGGCAGAGGATGGGATCCAAAGAGGAAGGAGCCCAAATGAGGCGGTCTGGTCTCATTATACCCTAATTCCATCCCCAGCTCGAACCACTCTTACAGTTACATGGTTAACTGCATTTACAGCAGCAGAGAAAGATTCACCAGCTGGACCAGAAATGGAAGGACTCATCTGAAAGAGCCTTTGAATTCTAGTTGCCACTGGATTTAAACAGAATCTAAAAAGGATGAAAAATATGTTATTTCCTTGAGTTCGATTTAAAGCGAAATTTAAAATATATCATATATTAGATTTGAAACTACAAAGACATAATCGACATCTCACACACACATCTGTGGCAGTTGCCCCTCATTCATTCCATCCCTCCTTCACTGACACTCACTGCGTATCTCCATCGACCCACGGCTCCTTTGCTCACACACCGCCGCCCCTCCATTAAGGAGGCGGGGCCACTGTGAGTGAACAAGCCCTTCCACTGTGTCCCGCTGATAGAGCCTTAATCTGTGGCCCAATGCTCAGGAAGAGGCTGATTAAAGGGGACTAATGAGAAAGGAGTGGGGCCTTATCACGTCCACTGAAAGTATCTCAACTCTCTGGGCTAATTGGCCCGGGGAGCGAGCGACCAGCTGCCGGGCAGAGATTGGGTCACCTGATGGCTTCTCACCTCTCAGGCTGTCGCCGGGTGTACTTTTACACTCTGCCTCCCTGGAGTTTACTCCTGTTTAATGAGCTCGACCTTGTGATCCATCGGGTTTTCTCGTAATGCACACAAACAAGCAAACCCCCTCCCCAACAACGAACCGGGACAACCTGGGGAAGCCTGATGGATTTGAAGGCGGGATAGGGAGGCGGGGTGGTGGAGGGGTGGCTGTGCAGCTACAAACACAAGGTAAAAGGATTAATTGAGCTTCACAGTAAGGGCCAGTAAATCACACATGGGATCTTGGATACAAATGTCTTGTTTACACATTTCCGCCATGACGCTCCCTTGAGATCTGCACAGAATTGTCGAGATAATTTACCTGGAAGAATGTGTCCAAACCTTCATGGCGGTGTGGACACGAGCTGGGTTAAGAAATTAATGATCTGTTGAGTTGTGGTATGTTGTTTTCTCCTTGCTGAGCCCCGTGTCTGGCATCCGTGAGGAGAGACCTTGACAAAGCAGCCGGGAATAATGAAGCACATGTCTCTGCTAAGATACAGTGTGAGACAGACAAGAACCAGAGAGCGATTCATCATCTTTTAAAATAGAGTATGCATGTTCACAGAAACCTGCGGGAAATCCACTTCTTTCCCCTTAGTGTGAGACTAAAGGTTAAATCTGCTAAACTCTAGTTTAAAAATATGAAACAAGACATGACTAATATATTATGTTAACTACAATTTATGGTAATGTGACTATTTTCTGGTTTTTTTCTGAATCTATGTAAATTTCCCAGAGATATGGCGAAGGACAAGAAGGACAATTCTTACAGTCTTGCCAACCCCCTTGTACTTTACATTGTTACTTCCTGGCAGCTCGTGTATAATTAGGCCTTAAGAGGAGCGTTTCGGACATGAAATGAAATAGCTAAAAGCTCAAATGAGATGAGGAGCCCTGCTCTACATGCGACTGCTACAAGTCGTCTGCCGGATGAATCCTGGTCCCCTGTCATCGCCCCCCCCCCCCGGGTGAACTGCTTGCATTAGCATAAAACTCTTGTCAGACAGCAGCGTGTGGCTTTCTGCAGAGATGCGACTGCAGAAAGAAGAAGAAGGAATTGAAGAGGGGGGAAAGTTTGCCTCATGTTAGGTCTGAAGAGGGAGAAAACTCATTTCCTGTTTGTAGATCTGCACCACAAGCAGAATGTATGCGAAGCCCTTTAAAACGTCCTGAGTTCAAGCCTCGTCGCAATATTCTGAAAAATATAATACCTGTGATTTTAGAACAAAGCTGTGCTGGAGCGTCCCTGATAGGATCAACAGGGCAACACAACACTGATACAGAAAAATAGACTGTTAAAGCAACTTCAAATCCACATGAAAGTGAGATCAGACACCCAGGCTTCTCATTTGTGCTGAATACTAATAAATGTCTTGACCAGAGAAATGATGACTGAGATTTTGTGCCACTAGAGGGGAAATAATAGCATTTGTTGGACTATAGGAAGGATCACGTCTGACACAAATGATATTCAAGGCACAGAGTCATATGTGTGGAGCAGAAAGGCTTAAATGATGTTTTGGCTGATAATTGCTGAGGTGCAGAATTCTCCATGGCACATTTTCAAATGAACTTCAACGGTTCCCTGGTCGAGGCTGAAAAGTGCAAATCAGCAGTGAAACTCTGAAGATCTCAAAGATAAAAGTGTCAAATTCCTCAGATTTAACAAGTGCATGCGGCTCTGTGCTAAAACCTGACTGCTGAATAACAATCATGAGAGACACGGAGGTGTATGTGCAGGTTTGTGTGTTGGTGGTGTGTGTGTGTGCGTGTGCGTGTGTGTGTGTGTGCGTGCGTGTGCCTGCGTGCGTGCGTGCCACTTGTCATGCACGCACCCAACTGCCTGGTAAAACACCCGACATGAGATTCGCACACACTCCCCCCTCCTCCTGCCTTCAGGCCCGTGTGTCCCAGCCGTGTGTGTGTGTGGGTGCACGAAGGCTCAGCTCCACTTCTCATCTCCACATCATGGAAAGACAGTATGACATATTAATTCTCTGTGAGCCTGCCTGCACAGCTTTTTTTATGATGACAATAACTGAGTCTATGAAGAGAAACACCACTTGAAAAGCTGCACAACAATTAATTACCTGTCCTAAATGGACATGTTTGTTTCCCCAATCATTACCTTTCGATGTAGGTAGGTCTCACACTTTCAAAGGGTAGCCTTCTTACTAAAATAAAAAAAAAACAATACTCCTGAATCCTTTAAAGCCCTAGAGCTGAAGCTGAGGTGACAGAGATACTAAAATGTCTCTTTGAACTCTGGTGTTTTCAAGTTTCTTGTGCCTCGAGGTTCCTGCTGAATTAAAACTTGTATCTGAGAAATTTTAACTGCCTTCACTTGTCAGCAAATTCAACTGACAACGCGGCAGATAAGGAATGACACAGAGGTTCAATGAGACCTGAGGTTGGAATACAACCTGAGGGCCTAAAGAAATATTCTGAAAAGTCTGTTGAAGAAATCCACTCCATCCATCAAGTGCAGATTAGGGTTGCTGTGCGGCTCTAGCCACTTTTATACAACAGCATAATAACACCAGGCTGCTTCCTGCTAGTGCTTCAGATTCCTCAAAATGCAGTTATTCCTAAACAACCATTCCATCACATCTCAAATTTGTTCCACTGGATTTGGAGCAGCGACAAGGATGATTCTACTGGAAACTAACCATGAGATGATGTCGTGTCATCTTGACCTCCCATCATGGTGACGCTTCTGTCAGCAGAACTGCCACTCACTTGATTTATTTCCTTTTTTCAGTCTGAGGAATACTATCATTCTTATAAATACTAAAACCAGCCTGTCAGGCACTGACAATTATGTCAAAGATCATGTGGATGTGAACATTAAGGGACATGGCTGACCTGATTTAATGTGCTGCTCCTCTGTCACACAACTGACTGGGTGAGTGACTGTATGAAAGGTTAATAAGAATTTAGCAGGATAACAAGGTGATTAATGTATGGAAATGGTAATTTATGTGTAGTATAAGAAACATATATGGAAATGGACAGAGAACCAAAACGAGCACATAAAATGGACAATCGAGGACAATAACAGTATGTACCATGGGAGGGCACTGTAGCCAGCTGCATGTGAAGGTATCATAGCAGAAAAGGCAGGAAATCGGTCTGCACATGACAACAATCTGAAAAACGGACAAATACAAAAACATAATCTGAGAACAAACGATGGAAAGCAAGATGTCAACAAGCAACCACTCACACCGTCCAATTACACCCCGACACCTTGGTACTATACATGTTCGCCTCAGTCTGACGATCCACCAGGACAACAGATGGTGGTTCATGGGACACAGGCAGAAGAGGAGGAACCGGCCTGAGTCAAAACCGTATTTTGTGTTTTGCGAGACGAGCGGAGACAAGCGACAAGAATTACGGGGGCTGAGACACTGAGAGAGGCAGACATTAAGAATTAGTGGTACAAGGAAGCTGAGCGAGACAGAAAGAACAGGGAGAGAGAGAGAGAGAGAGAGAGAGAGAGAGCGAGAGAGAGAGAGAGAGAGAGAGAGACAGAGAGACAGAGAGAGAGAGAGAGAGAGAGGCTTTGCATGGTGTAAATCACTGGGCCTGAAGCGTGGTGCCAGGCCTGTCAAGCAGCTGTTTGGTATGCACTGTGTAGAGCCTGTTCTCTATCGGAGCTGACATCCCGGGCAGAGGAATTATGATGAGAGATGATTGTATCATGACTGTAATTGTAAATGTAAATCCTGCAGCGCGGCCACCCTCTTTTTGTGCATAACAATGAGTTGCCCAAACAAAATTTACATTCCACTTCATATCGTGCCGTGACTGCATTACTTTGACAAACAATAACCATTGACAAATGAATCACATAAAAGGAGATGATTAACTCCAGAAAAGCAATCTGGGAAGATAATTTACACTGCGCTCACATGCTGAAGCTTCCCCAGGCGGGCCTTGTTTTGTTTTGTTTTTTTCCTGAGTACAAACTGCAACCCGCGTGGCCCAGATTTATGTTGCGCATGGTAAGCGAGCGTGGATACACGCCGATTCACTTCTATCTGTCATTAGAGCACTTTGTGTTCCGGCCTGAAATTAAACAAGTTTCCTCACGCCGGAGCATCGCTGGAAAACTTCAGCTTACTTCCAAGTGTGATGAAACACCACATGTCGTGAAACAGCAGCTGATTATCCCAAAAACAACAAATATGTGCCTCAGTAATTAGAGCTGTGTAATCATTGGTCTATTGTGGTTATACACACAGAATACAACTTATGGC
The DNA here is from genome assembly GCA_016785325.1 of Chascanopsetta lugubris. Classification (NCBI taxonomy): domain Eukaryota; kingdom Metazoa; phylum Chordata; class Actinopteri; order Pleuronectiformes; family Bothidae; genus Chascanopsetta; species Chascanopsetta lugubris. The sequence continues at coordinate 88,686 of JAFBJT010006023.1, forward strand.
CTATCGCCTTCGGTACAGGACTCCAGGGGCATCCATCTTGTAAAGGCAGGCAAGCAATGATACAACAGCTGCAATTAGCATACACAAGTAGCCGCATGCTGCTGCTCATTTTTCATTAGCCAAAGAGGTAAACATGCTAAGGAAGTTGGCTCAAATGATCATAATTAAAGATACTACTTGATCCCTCTCTCTTTATGTTGCTCATCCTGTCAGAAGAGAAAGTCATGTGGAAATGCTTGAAGCTGTAAGACCTGCTGGACTTGAATTCATCAATCATTTAAACATTGGAATGGAAAGAGACCTACATAAGAAAAATATAAATCAAGATAATAAACAGATGCTGCCTGCAAGATGAAAACATTTGTTGTTCAAATATTCATTTTAGTTTTTAAATGCTAAGTGATAAATAAATAATGTTATTTCTTTAATGAACATAAATACTACTTTAAAAAGAAAATGGATTTCTGACCCTGGGTGCATCTCTGATCGATATCACTGAAATGTCAAACAATTAGAATTGAGAGTGGAGCTGCTTGATTTCACACACACCATTGTAAACTAATTAAAGCTGCAACAACATTCAGTGCCATCTTAGATTCTGTTATGGTGTCGCCTTGTAAATATATAGCACTATGGGTGATGTAGAAGGCATTTAAATATGATATAAAATCATTTTGATGTATTTCGCTCGTGTTTCATTTCTGTGCAACATTTGCAACAATAACCAGCTGTTCCCAGGCAACAATAACAACACATGAGATTTCCAGTCTGACCAGTAAACTTGTGCTATGTCACTGACGACCAGCGTCTAGAAGAAAAAAAAAAACCCATCCCTTCTATTTCTCCACTTTACTTTCTGCCTGTCCCAGCGTAGTGATTGGCAGCTCTGGTTAAATCTGCAACCCAGAGTCCAATTACATGGACGGGGTGTGAAGTATATGAGTCAGATTACGGAGCCATCTTCCCAGAAATAAGGACTCTGTCACCAGGGAGCTGGGGGCCTCACGGAGCCAGCCAAGCCTGGCCACAAACGAGAGTGGTATTCTCTCTTCTGTCACTTCTCATTGTTGTGAGGCGGCCGCTGCGCATGTGAGCAGAGTGACCTGCTGCAAACGGGCAGCGCAGCAGAAAATGCAAAGACATAGTCCGATATTTGCATTTGTCAAACTCATACATGTGCGCACAGCAAACCTGAGGACCATACTTCTTACTCAGGCGTCACACATGACTGCACATCCTAACATATTAGGACATGAAGTGGACTCTTTTTAAACGTTAATAAAGAGAAAGTGCAGAGGAGCACCGCTTGGCATCCCCAAAACACGACAACGAGCGAAAATTAATAATGCAGATCCCACTACAGCAGTTAGTCTTATCTACTTATAGAAAATAAAGCCCATAGCATACTGCAGCAAAAATACTAAAAAGCAATTATTGCTCTCAGCTGTGGTGAGCCCCAAATTAATGAGGGAGAGTGAGACGGTGATTCAGGCAAAAAAAATAAATCTGCAGGATAATTTGTTTAGAGTGTTAGGACATTAAAAAAAGTTCCTCAGCGGAGTGGAGTTAATTGTATTCCTCTGGTGAAGTTGGGAAAGTGCAAAGGTAAGAGTGCCCCCGGTGGAGAGAGAGCCACAATCTGAGAGTACACAGAACAATAGCAGGGTTGCATATGCTGCTGCTGCTGTTGCTGCTGCACTCGGGAACATTTTCTTCTCCTCGGCACGGTGAGATAATGATTGTTTTGCTCCGTCTTGCTGACACACAAGTCAACCCCAACAGTGAGAGCACCAGCAGGGCCAGAGGAGGTTGACTTTCAAGAGGGGGCAACGAGTCAGGGCTAAAGCTTTTTTTTCCCTCCCATCCCTCGTCTCCTGGCTCCAAAGCCTAAGCCAAACACACACACACACATACACACACACACAAAATGTGCATGAGTGTGTGTTGTGTGTGTGTGTTTATGTAGGAGGGATGTGCATTGAAAGGTCAAGAATCAGCCCACATCCTCCCTCAGAAGGAGGAGAGGAGAACACAGGAGAGCTGGGTGCCGGCTGTGGGTGGGTGAAGCTATAAATATCGTAAATAGAGCGATGATATGCTCCGCTACTGCTCTGAAACTTCTTTATTTGCAATAATATGCACATAATATCAGTGCAACCTCATTCATTTCCATAAATTGATGGAAGAAAATTGACACGTTGACATTGGTGTGTAAACACAATAAGAGTTTCCTGTTATCCAGGGACTCGGGGAGAATATTAAAGCGAGTGTTTTAATGAGGGTCATGAGTTTCCCAATAACAGAACATGAAGGTAAATGTTTATACCTATGTTTGAAGCAGTACTTTACAACTGACAACATTTCATATCTGGTAATACAATACGAAATGAACTGAGGTCTGATATGGTCTATTAGTTCAGTTTACAACTGTATTATCTGCAAAATCTAGCATATGCTGAGAAATACAGAATGCTATATTTTTAGTGTCTATAAATCCCATTCTAACGATGGAAACAAACAATACACTCATCCTAACAACAATACACTCAATCTATGTAAACAACGCCTGACATCTTATTCCTCTACACTGCAGAACTTTGACACTTGTGAGTCACATCTTCTCACACAGTGTCTGTTAATAAAATCTGACAATTTAGCTCATTCCCTGTCAAGCCACAAACACGTTCCTGTTGCCATAAATACACACTATAACAAAATATTTTATATTTATATTATCATATTGTGCATATATTTGGAGTTACATATTTATTAAAAACTTTTTCAAAAGAGTAAATGAAACATAGATGTCCTGTTTTTTTCTAATAAACCGTATTTTCCGGACTATAATTTGCATGCTTCTCATAGTTTGGCTGGTCCTGCGATTTATAGTCAGTGACTTATATATCAAAATATTTATCCCTTCAACACTGAGCGCATCGCCTCCAATGCATTTCTGCAATCAAATCTGCCTTCCTCTTTAAGTGCGCAATGCATTCTGGGTTGTTTACGTTCGGTCTCATGTCCAGTGCGTTGTTGAGTCGGTTCCGGTGTCCGGTTCGACAGAAGTGCTAACGTCCTGTCCACACCATTCGTCTCCGCTCCCGAAGAAACCTGCAGTTCCACCGAGCGGTGAATACACAGTTGGACTGCCGCACGGACATGTATAAGTCACGGACCGTTATTACTTCCTGTTTGGAGAGGAAAACTACAACACTGAACCATGCTATAGTTTCATCAGTGCAGCCCTGCAGTGCCTCTCTGTGCCTACAACAGATCTCAATCTCAATCTTCAATCAATGAGTCCTGGACGACCTCACGGGGGGAATGGAGCATATTTATATCGCGCAAGTCCCTTCATACGATCAAATGAGATTTATAGTCTGGTGCGACTGAGATATGCGATTTATAATCTGGAGCAATTTATAGTCTGGAAAATACGGTATATATTTGGGCACTAAAAGAGCATGCGCATCCGCCTACTATCACCATATTGTATTCATTTATTGAGATCAGATATGTATATATTATCTTGCTTAAATCAAATGCATTTTTACGCACACAATAACAATAAAGATATCCCAGTACGGTATTCAGATTTTTATCATAACAATTTTTGCATTATCGTTATTATTATTTCAAACCAGTAAGATAGTTTTCTCTTAAACGGAACCTGTTCTAAAAGTTCCCATGCTCTTCCTTGGCCTCTACGTCACCCTTTCTCCAAGTTTCATGAGAATCTTTGCAGCAGTTTTTGCATAATCCTGCTGACAGACAGACAAACAGCGCTGAGAACTGAACCTTCCTGGCGAGGTAACACACGAGCCGGAGGCTGACTGCCACAGTGAGAGGAGGTTTATAGCTGTGTTGTGTTTTTGGTGTTGTCATAGGATTTTATTCACGGAAAATAAAGAGTAACGGCATCTTTATCCCTTTATTCTCATTCTAAGCTTTTAAAAACGTCCAAGTTAAAAACATCAGCTTGCAGTAATAAGAAGATTTGTTTTTTCCCCCACTGTAGTCATTCTGAAACTGCAGTTTTGGTGTAAACAAATCCACCCTGGAGATTTCTAACATCATCCAAGTGTAATTAGGAATGATTTCTGTGAGCGATCTGCACTAATCCAGACAAAGTCAAAGAAACTATACTTAACGATAAATCCATTAAACAGATCATATTTTCCCAAATAGATCATCATAAACCACCATTTGCTTTTATAAGCAGCATGGTGTCTTTGCGCTCTAATCTGTGAAAACTCAGCTCTTCTATTAATGCCACCCTGAATCACCCCTGACACTCGACGATGCTGCGCTGAATCATGCTGCATCGTCTCCTGAAAGTGTCATCAGCCAGACAAGTGGAGCTAAAGGATCCACACAAGGGCCCTTTAAGGCTCACAGTGCCATTATGAAATGTAAAGGATGTCTGGAAACATATACTCTGAATGCTCATAACAGCATTCTTGGTCAATTACACATCTGCTTGTAGCTGCTCTTGAATCCCGAAAATAACATCTTCTTCTCCTCAAACAAGAAGGTTATAAAGAACCCAGTAAGTCTCAGTGCTTCACTTTCTCAGAGACATTTTCCACAGAATGTCTGAACGCTATGGCAATGCAATATGAGGGGCTGCCACAGTCTGCATATCTATTGTGAACCACTGGGTTAGAATGAGGATACAAGCAGAAAAAGCTCCTATATCTGATCAAACAGGCATGTGTTCACCACGACCTCTGACCACTGAATTTGAAAGACATACTTATGATTCCACGTTCACGAGACAAGCACTCATGAGGTGACAGTACATTTTTGCCAGTGCATCTGTGGGTCCAAGTGAAATTTGACAAAAGTCCCTTAGAATTAGAGTAAACAAGTACAAATAGGCCGTAACGGACTTATGTGCAGATTGATGATGAAAATAAATCAATGGGATAAAAATGGGAAAGTTTGACCAAAAATGAATAAATCACAAAGTAATGTTTTAATCATCATGTAGACAATGAGCAGCTCTCTAATTTACAAATTCAGGAGATGAGGCCTGGGCGTAAAAATCTCAGGAGGCAATTTGTTTGTAAATCCAGGCTGTAATGATGAAAAGCCTCAGCTGCCACCTCACTTAACGCTGCTTTTCAGCAGCAGAACCCAGTCTGATTAACCAGTGGACACAAACTGTATGCTATTTACTCATCCTCTCAATCAAGTCTTATTCATGCACAGTTTCCCCAATAGTCACTAATGTTTGTTTATCCCCTGCCTCCCCACTTAACGGTCACGATTCAATAAATTCAGGCAAATTATGGAAAAAATGAAAAAGATTGAAACACAATTACCTCAAATTGGGCTGATGCTCAGTCCTGAAAGCGCTTTGCTTTATTCCTGTTTCTGCTAAGAGATTTTCCTTACATCAAACATAACATGCTGTGTAATACTCTGACAAAAGCCAATACCGCAAGGTGAACTAGAAGCTGCCTTTGAATAATCTCCTGTGTGATAAAACGTAGAGCGCAGAATTAACGTTATCTCAAAGTGAGTGGCTCTGAATAAACCTTAAACAGTATGTGAGTGTCTCTGTTCATAATTAAAGCTGACACATGGATCTGTGGATTCTGTTTCCTTTAAAGAAATCAGCGGCGGTGGAGCTGTGGCCTTGAGCTGCCAACCACAGGGTGACACAGGGACTCGTGCAGCGAAGCAGGAGGAGAAGCCTTGATGCTGCAAAGCATTGTTACACAGAACCTTGATTGGTATTTAACGCAGCTTTAAACCTCACAGAGAGGATGGGAATAAAAGGGCAGGAGGAGGCGCAGAGGCCGAAGTTTGCTCCATTGAAGTTTGTTGGTTTGTAATAAGATACATTTTGAGAGCTCTGAGATTTTTAAATGACGTTTAGGTCAAACAGTGACCAAATGTGTCAGTTACACAATGATGTTAAGTTTAACGCTTATCGCTGACAGTGCCCAATTTAAGAATAAAGATTACATTTGTTCATAAATTGTAAGTTGGTAGGATAAATAAATATGAGTAAAATCAAAATGTAACTGTGTGAAAATCCTCTTTTTTCATCTTTTCTTATCTCTCACTGTCTACCCCCTCTCCTCTCTGCCCCGCTCAAGTGATGTTTACATTTTGTAAGATATAGAATTGTACCATGCTGCATACAAAATAGTTATGCATTTGTCCTCACACTATGATTTACTGCTGCACAGTTCATGTCTGCTTCCTCTCCAGTGTGTTTCTGTTGTTGACAGAAATGATACAGTGCAGAATCTCATCAGCTCCACAAACACTTTGACCCACAAACCAATTGACTTCTCAAACAGACTCCACCTGCCTGCCTGCACGGTGTCCCCGGGCTTTTCCACCAACACCTTTTCTCTGTTAATTGGAAATAGTTCTGTTTGCTCACTATCTCCAGAAAAGGTTATTACAACATGTGCAGCCTAAATCAGTGCACTGGTCGAACCCGGGCGATACCCCGTGCAGCTTTGCTGTTTGAGAAAAAATAGCGGTGCAATCAGTCTCCGTGCACATTCATTCACTTTCATTGTATTTGTGCCCCATAATGAGGAGCTTGGTCAAATTCAACTCTGCTGCTGCTGCTGGATTTATGAAGAGGAGCTATCCGAAAAACTGGGTCACTTTGAAGTTCAACATTTCCAAAGAACTAACAATCTACTCAGACCATAACTTCAAAACAGCACCACAGCCCCAACACTATTAAAGTTTCTCTTTAACTCGGCCCTAAAACCAACCTGTGGTGACCACATAGTATATTTGCATCAGTGTGGATCTCTGGGGTTACACAAGGTGATGAAATCAACTTGAAAATGTGCAGTTTTTGGAATATTGGACCAGGTGACCCAGTGAAAATTCAACAAAGCGTCCACTGGAGGAGACTTCATGGTATTCATTGATGAAACGATGATGATAGATTTGCATCAAATATAGGTTTTTCCGCTGTTCAACCTTTTAGCACAGGAAACCATCTCCCAGCCATTCACACAGGCCCTTCAACACGCCACACATCCATCAGCAGTGGCAGCAAATGCATCACTCCCCTCCAATACTACAATACTGTTGAGGCTATAACACTATGAACGCTGTGAACCTAGAGGAAATACTGCTCGACCTCAAGAACCAATGGCACGTTAGGCACTGCAATTCAGTAAGAGAATTAATGAAGACAGTTCCAAGGAAATATCTTTAACAAAGGCAGGCAGGAACAAAATGTCCTCTTTGGACAAACAACAAAGAGTAACGGTACCGTATAAAGCAAAAGAACAGGTCAAGGACAAGCATAGGTTTGTAATTATTATGAGTAAAACTGGTAAAAACGTTCAAAGCCTGAATTCTAACCTAAATAAGGTGTACACATAATGTCAATGTGTGTGGGTGTTGTCTCAGAAATTCTTTATGTTTACATCTGAGACATTTTTTCATATTAGGGATAATTAATCACATCAAACTATAATGACTCATCATAATTGTAGATGATTCACTTTAGCCAGTATACAGCATATGAAATGCCTTGGATTCTTGAAGTTTCCTGTCCCTGACCAGGCTGTGATTGACAAATACAACTTGATATATTTGATTAAATCATGACCAGAATCCTCCATACTTTTATTCTACAGAAATTGCCGGGGGAGTCAGATCGAATTACATACACATCCTACAGTTGGCAGACCAACCTTAGGCACTACTGCACCCTTATCACTGTGAATTACTGTGTTGTTATACTGTAATACAATTCTAAAGTCTGGGGCTGCATTAGGGGAGAGGAAACCATGAATGAGCCATTTCCCTCAGGCTGGAAGATTAACTCTGCTGCTCAACCCAGGGATAATCGGAATTCTCTGTCCTTGGGTGGACTCGGCTCGATAGGAAAGTCCTTCAAATTCTGTCAATATTTACCTGTGGCAACAGACAACTCAAGAGCCTGTGGTTACTGCCATTAAATCATCCACTGGCATCTTGAATTCTGACGCACACATGTGGCAGGGGAGCGTAAAATCACTATTTTACTGCTCAGGAAAATGACATGGAAGAGGTCCTGGAAACTCTGAGGATTTAAGATGCAGAGGATGTCACCAGTGTTTGCCATTTTTTTGTGATTATACGGAAAAGAGCGTTTAGTACATGTTAAACCCCAATATTTGCTTTTATAGTTTGTTGGACAAATTAAAACGAAGGTGAATTGAGTATTTTTGTCATCGGGACAGAAAATGTAAGACTGACTGGGCAGTTAATTGCTTATATAGGTGCTTCGATATCTCCAGTAAATAGAGTAGAGATGTTTGCTCAACTATCAGCCATAACATTTACATCAGCTTGAGAGATGTGTTTTGGCTTTTTCTAAATTATACCCTGCACTTTAAAATGGAATAGGTGTGTCTACTAAAGAGTATTATGCAAAATATATTCTAAAGGCACGGGAAGGCGGAGCCAATCCCAGTGGATATTTGGTGACAGATTGCACTGTATCATAACACGCAGCGATAAACTACTATTTACATTTGAAATGAGCTTTTATAGACCATGGAGAGACTCTCGTGGTCTTTCGACTGAGGGAGACAGTCCACATGGACACAAGGAGAACATGAAACTCAACATTCAAACGTGAGTTTTATACATGGATAGGTCCTGTGAGGTGATACTGCTAACAACTGTATCCTTCCCCTTTCAGCCATACAGTGTCACTCAAATGAAAGGAGAGCAGGTCTCCAGAGAGTTTCTATCTAATGTCCCTTCACTTTACATATATTTGGTGTGTTTGTTTTATGAATAATGTACACACTGACATGAACTCTGAGTGCTCTCCAAGATATTTGCCCCGGGCTTGACTCTTGTTGTCCGTCCTGCTGTGTGTTTTGTTTATGGTTGTAAGTGAGCTCTGACCTTGACCCACAGCTGTTGGACTGTGGATTGAGCTGCATCATCTCCCGCACACAGGGAGGAAGGCGCTGACCTGGATGCTCAGCGGGGCGCCAAATGTGAAATGATGTGCACCGAGCACGGTGACGTATCAAGAGATACGCTGACAGGAGCATGATGAGAGAGAGAATGAGACAGAAAGGAAAAAAAAGAGAGCAATCAGAACGGACCTGCTTTTGCCTCAGGTATGAAAAGAGACGAGCGCATGTCGTCTGGAACTATTTTTTTCCCAAGCAGATTGGAGCTTGATTTAAGTGACAGTCGAAACCTTGACCTTACAAGGTGAAACAGATTGCATTTCTGTCCCAGGAGTGGCCACAGAGTATCATAACAACACTGCACAACAGATCAATCTCCATCAATACCCATAACTTTAACTTAGTTGCTCACGTTACAATACATCTTAATTGCGTAATGGCAAATTCACCACAGCTGCTTGTTTAGCTTCTGCCCTGCAATCACTCAGTAAATCAGCTGAGCCACTGTGCCCAATGACACGCGCATCTGCCTGGACACCTTGAATCAATAACCTTGGCTGTGTTTTAGCTAAAGTCACAGAGGCCATAATGATGCTTAACAGCCCATTAAAGTGATGGAGACCTCTGGTATGGTGTGGGTGACATGTCAGGGTTGAGCTGTGAACACATCAGAGGCCACGTTCACACCAGGGAGATGTACTTATGTCAGAAACAGGAGATGATGAGGGAAAGAGACAGACATATTTGTTCATAATTATGTTATATTACTGGGTAGAGGAGGGAAACCTATCTCTGCGAGCAACACGCCACAAAAATAGAGATTCAGGAGAGCTCTCTGTGTTTCCCGAGCTGCGTTGCCAAACCTCTCTTGGCTAAGTTTCTATTCATCTTTGCTCTATTGTTTTGTGACCTCCGCTGAACAAGAGGCTTGTTCTCCATTGTTCGCCTCGGCGGTGAAATAGATTAACATTCGGGCTGTAATTGCGGTAAAGATTTGGGGGCCAAACATTGGGAAACATTATCTTTCACACAGTGAGACAAAAATGGAGCCATAATGACAACAAGCAGTGATAACAACAACAACCACAGCATAACAGAGTAAGTCCAATTTCATTGCTGACCATTAAATTGTGCTCACATGTGTTACTGTTGATTACGTTTAAGTGATCAAAGGGCACTTAATGTTGCTGCAAATGGAAGTAACACGAGAGGGAAGTGTGTGTGTGTGTGTGTGTGTGTGTGTGTGTGTGTGTGTGTGTGTGTGTGTGTGTGTGTGTGTGTGTGTGTGTGTCATACTAGATGTAACGGAATTAATGCTTAATGCACAGATCTGCTATCTAATTCATCCATACCTAAATGCTTCCGAGAACACACAAAAAACCTGAAGCAGTACGACAGGTTAGGGGGCAGTTCTACTGGTAGGAATAACTACAATGGACATGAATTTACAAATTTGCATTGTTTTTCTGTTGGGTTAGGGTTTGCTGCCCTCTTGTGGATGTTTCATTGTACAACCATAATAACATAAAAGCTGTTTGGAACTGGCCCATATTTTTTTCGTTGATATTTGAAGGCAGTAGAAATGAGCCCGATGCTTCCCCCTTGTCTACATCGTGTAATGGATGTGGCTCAGTGCTACAACCATAATCCACACACTTCTCTCTACACAATCGCGTCAATTTAGGCCACACAAACACACACACACATGCAGAAGCTCATGCACTGCATACAGACACACATGCATTGATCTACACAACACAAACCTTATGAGATTACACTACACAACACTCCTCTAATCCCACACGACACAAATACATCTGGCCAACAGGCAGATTTCACAGCCTTCAAAAGCTCCACCGGTGGGGGCGGGGGTGGGGATGGGAGTGGGGGTGGGGGTGCACACACAGACCTTGGATGTTCCCCTATAGCGGCCAAGTAACACATAAATAGCACCCATTTATTTCCACTCTCAAGACTGTGAGTCTAGGCTCTGCACAGCACAAGTGGGTTTTAGATTGTTGGCTAAAAGAGGTGGTGGTGGTGGGGGGGGGGGGGGGGGGGGGGTCCACAAA
>JAFBJT010006023.1:109783-126803 GCA_016785325.1 Chascanopsetta lugubris
CTCACAGCCCCCACCGCCATGTTGCGGTTGCCGACGGAGATGAAGCACTGGACCGATTCCAGGATTGTCTTTTTTTGGAGGCTCCATTCATCGTCACATGCTAAGATTTACAGAACAAACCCACGGAGGAACAACAGCGGAATTTCCCTTTAACGAGGCAAACAAACAGCGAGATATTCTTTTGCTCCATTTGTCCCTTGTAACAAACAAACGGACGTTTTCCATCGATCGGCACACTCCTAATCCATAATCCACGATTTCTAATCCATAATCAATAATCCTGATGACGTCACTGTGACGGCGCTTTCATGTGTTGATTCTTCATAACTGATCAACCTCGTGTGTTAAAGGAGCGCGAGGGATCTTTCCAAATGGTTGCTGATGGCGACACCTGTGGAAGTGAACTGACACGTTTGTTTGGGTTTGGTGTTTTTCGCTGAGTCAGCACTTTGTCGCGATGAGGATCCTGCTGTAGCACCCGCAGGTGCACAGTCACACTGAAGTTATTTTACGAGTTCATCGTGGAATGTTTCTGTCTGCGCTTTTTGTTCGTTCACTCATTTGCATTATAAAGTCATTCTCAACAAGGAACAGTGACGTAATGCGCCTTTAAATTGATATTCTCACTAAACTCTTTCATCCTGTGGACTAACAAAACACACATCCACAACTTCATAAATCACCTCATAGCGTTAATGTATCATTTCTGCTCCAGGGTCAGAGTCAGAGCTTTATCAATCACACGCAACGGATTTCACCAGCTCAGCACTTTTCCGGCTTCTCTCTCATTAATTTTTGAATTTTTGGACCGAGACTCGATATTTCACTTGCTAATATTTTCTGGCATCTGGCAACGAAAAAAAATGTTTTTTTAAAGCGTCATCTCCGTTTTTACAGAGTTCTTCGACGGCTCCGGCGTCAGAAGACGTCAGCGCCGATCAAACTTCCGTCTGGCAGCGCGTTTGTGTCTTCAGTCGCGGGCGCGGCGCCTGACAACCACTGTCTTAGAGGCTTCACGCGGAAGCTAATTGGAGCACAGCGGAGAACCAGGACATGTGTTGCATCCTCTCCCCTCTCTCTCTCTCTCTCTCCTTCCCCATCCCTTCTCCTCGTCTTGTCATCTTCTATTCTCTTTCTTCGCGCGCTCACCTTCGCTTCCCACCGCCACTGAAGTTTCCTCCACATTCCCCCACCGACTCCCATCCAACGCCGCGCTCCATCGCGCCCGCTCTCCACCTCCGTCTATCATTATCCCTTCCCCACCTCCCTTCCTCCCTCCCTTCTTTAAATTAAATAAATAAATAAAACGGCTGAGGGACGAGTGTATGTGTGGGAGGGCCCCGGTGCCAGTCAGCAATCGCCCACCTACGCCACCGACAAACACCAGAGGCCCCTTGCACGCCGGCGTGCGTGGAGTTGCCGTTGCTGTGCTGCCCCTAAGGGCAGGGAATGTGGAATCAGGGCGTCCGATGAAAGTAATGCGTTTGCGTAACGTTGATGATTCCTTGTCGGAAGGTGGGACATCAGCGAGGAGGCTGTGACTGGGCGGCTCGTGGAGCGACGCAGGGCAGACGGGGAGTGTTTACTCCTCTGCCGGTGCCGAGTGCAGAGACGGCACATGAGCTCAGCCTAGTGTTTGTGCTGCGGAACAACACGTGAGAACACAGCTGTGTCTGAAACTGAGGCTCTGCAGCACAGATTCTTTTTTTTTTACATTTATTTATTTATTTATTTAAAAAAATAAAATAAGGTGCAGTGTGTAAGGTTTCAGTCATTTTTGTCACTTCCAAAACTATTACATACTGACATCTTCATGAATTTGTTATCACCTAAATGTTTTGCCCCCCTCACCCATTACCCTTAAATGAGCCCATTTCTGTGTATTTACATGGGGAGCGGGTCCTCTCTACGGGGGGCGCCATGTTTTTTCAGCTCCCCTGGGTGGACATACTAAACATATTTTGCATTTTAATGGCAACCGAGGGCCAACCTAGTTTCTCCTGTGTGCTCAGAAGGGTGAGGGTGAGGTGATGGACACAACATGCAACTTCACCCCGAGATGTCACCAAATCTTACACACTGCACCTTTAAGAAGGTAAATTCCCCATCACATGTTAGCAGAGAGCGCACGTGTGCCTCTGCCAGCTGAGGTCAATTCCAACACATTGTTTGTGTTGTTGTTGTTATTTCTCATGTTGGCACCGCAGACCCATCGTACCGCTCAGCACTCAAACTACAGACCCCCAAACCCAAACCCATCCACATCAACACAAACAACAAAGCCGCCCCACTTCACACTCTTCCACTCCCTCCCTCCCTCTCCCGCTCGCTCGCTCTCTCTGCTGAGCTGCATTTATAAACTCAGTCACACCTGCCAGGCGTCTCATCAGCCACACACACACCTGTGCCCACTCTCACTGATTGGCCTGTTGACCTCAGCCTCCCTCCCCCCTCCCTCATGCCAACCAGCAGCGACGAGGAGCCAGAGTACTACTCGAGGGGGAAATACACCTCGTCCTACACACAGCTCTGCTTTAAACCAACACAAGTCAGATTAGAGTAGGCTAACATAAAATAATCCTGTATTAGCCGCACTGTGTGGAGATTATCGGGGCTGCGGCAGGAAAAAGCAGAATCAGCGTAAAAACGGGTTGCAGAAATATATGTAAAATAGAAAAAAAATATTCAAACACACAGAAAAAAATATATATATGTGTATATATATATATATATATATATATATATATATATAGCTGAGAGGTTGATTTTTTTAAATTATATGAATAAACATTGAATGTGATCGATGATTAAAACTATTACTCATAATAAAATTTTCATGTTGTGAAATATGGCGCGAAGAAGGAATTATTTATTCTGTAATATTTGTTTTTAATGAGAAATGTAATGGTTCACTAAATCAGGTTTACACAGCAAATAACTGACAGTTTAACTGGACCTTAAGATCGTTTTATAGTCTTATTTGGTTGTTTTTGTTCTTCTTATCTTTCCTCCGGACACATCGGTCCCTGAATGTGGGACATTTTGTGAAGTGGAACCACATCATCAATCTAATAGATAGTTCATCGAGTTTTAGCTGAGGTCAGCTAATTTAGCTTTTAAAATGGACTCCATACTTTGTTTATAAAACATGTTTTCATCTTAGTGGTTGAAATGCTCTACATGCCCCCGATGGACATCAATAAATCAAGTTGTTTCAAAGAAAATTGTATCGCTACACTTTGCAGTGTCATAATAACTAATCATTTCATAATCACCGAGAGAAATGATTGGCTAGCGTAAGTCACCTGATCCGACATGCACCCCCCCCCCCCACACACACACACACACACACTGCATACGACCTCAGTGTGCTTGAGTGGGGTCTTGATAAGAAGCCGTGGAGGTGCTCATCACAGAAGCAGAGACAATAGCTTTACATTGTGTAGTTGAAATAAACACGGCTGTCCTCCTGCCGCCGTCTCCTCCACTTCATTCTCACAAACAGTCAAGCGCTGCATTGCTACGAGTTGTGACATCGAAGCTTATATAAGGGGGTTGATCAGAGGGGGGGGGGGGCACACATTCGCAAAACAAAGCTGGCATCGCCAAACTACACGTCTCCATCCTCATCTGGGTCACGAGTAAAAGTCGCAAACAGCCCAAGTCTTCTTTTAGAGGTCGCGCCCGCCACGCCGTCGCCATGGCAACGCGGCAAGCGGCACGGCTCGGTGTCAAAGAACAATCTCCCCTGCACTTTATCTCCTTCGACATTCGCTCCGTCGGCCTGCTCCCGTCTTCACGGAACAATGCAGCGCTACCAGCGGCTCATCCTTGTGATCCTGTCTCCCCGGGGTGCCGGTCCCCTTCCAGTGGTGAGTGAATGTAGGTCAACAGCGCCGCGCTTCAGCGGAAGCGCTGTTTGTTTGGATGGATGAGGAGCTTTAAGTGGTGATGAGTCGCTGGCGCCGCAGTGTTGAGAGGTGTAACCCAAAACAACTGCAGGCGACTTTCTTCTCTGAGTGTGTCTCAGTAATGATGATTGACAGGTGGCTGATAAACAACAGGGGGGGGAGGGGGGGGGAGGGCGGGGGAAAGCACAGGAGGGGGGGGGGAGTGCTGTGTAAACCACAGGAGTGGGCGCGTTTACCTGCTTTACAAGCTGCACATGAAAAAAACAAAACACTGTATATCTCTAAATGTCGCAAAGGAGGTGGGGTGAGGTGAAGAAGTGAGGAGATGGAAAACACGATTTCAATGTCACAGAGACCGAAGTGTCTTATGGAGCCTGATTGGACAATCAACTCGATCAATTGGTTTCTATAATACTCGCCGAGCAGCGACATGTACGCGCTCCTTTGTGTCGTCCCCCGGCCCATTTCCCGCCCTTTCCGTGAAATTGCATTGAAATCAATAAAGTGAATTTGGATGGAAATAGAGTCTCTTTGAAATCTCATCAGCGGCGACGCAACCAGTTTGACAGTGTTTGGAACCAAAACGAGATGATGCACTAAATAATAATAAATGACATTTGAAAATGTGGCTGTTTGTCTTCATTTAGGCTGAAAAGTTGGACAAAATGTGTCCACCATTGAGGGCGCAGTCACATGTCAGGTTCTGGAGGTGAATGCGCCATTTGTTTCGTCAGGAGTCACTTGACCTTTGACTTTCTGTTTTCTTAGTAAATGTGAGACTGTTCCCTAAAGTTCACTGGATAATAAGTTCTTTTACAACATTTGTTCGAATCCCGCATGAAAGAAATATTGTTTTATAAAGGCTGGTGTGTTGAGCTGCTCCTTTGATCTTCTTGCGCAATGTCTCATAAAGCAGTTAATTGATGTCTTACCAGAGTTCCAATACTTATGCAATTTCTAGAATACTTAAGGAAATTAGAGGAACTATTTTTGTTTTTCTCCGAGGACTGTTTGGAATTTTACATTTTGCCCAGTGTTTTTCAGTTCAATGGGTAAGATCTAGTAGCATCTAGTGGCGACTTTACAATTGCGATCCTTGATATCTCTAGCCTGAAATTTCCTTTTCAAATGTTCTTAACAATACAATGATCTCTCAAATACACCGTACAATAAAAATGCAAAACTAGTGGCACAGGCCCCACCTAGTGTCCCGGCATGGTAAGTACAGGTCAATAAACCAGCGTCTCGACATCTTCCCTGTGATTTTTTTCACTTTGCAAAATGATCCCACGGGCCGGTTTTGGCTGGCGGGCCATATGTTTGACCCCCCCCACCCCCAAAACCTAAAATCAAGTCTTAGCCATCAAACACTGTATTAAATAAGCGGCCAGAGAAATGTCTTAAAATGGTCCCCACAAAGATGTGAATAGACATACACACACACACACACACACACACAACCCTCTCCAAGGTCTTTGGTTTGTCCGTTCGCTGATGACCATACTCTATTTCTGATGATAGAAGATATACATTTCCTCAACCCTGCACACTGCACCTTTGTGCTTTTTCCACATCCAAGCGAAAAAAAAAAAGCATTGGTTTGTGAATCCTGCTTTACAATCACCAGATTGTTACTTTAAGTGAAGCTCAGCAGGTGGCGCCGGTCCTCTCGACTAACTCCGCGAGAAATAGAATAACAGTATTTCGCAAATTGCCAATTGTAATATTCTTTTATATTCCTGCCGGGACTCGCTGTGATTTTCCCCATTTCTGAAATGAAGTACAGAATCACCCGTGTTGTTACGTGCGGATCCTGAAGCATCATTTAACATCTCAGCGGGATCCGTGGCTTCCACTCGTTAGAGATCAGCTCGTTGTTCACAGGAACCAGACACCGCCGCACTCTTCATCAAAAACCATTCACGACAGGCACACTCTCAAATTGCACAAGGCTGCACTTTTCTCTCCTCTCCAGTCGAGGGATGTTTCCGACAGCTTCCTGAACAATGCCTTTTGATGTTATGCAGAATCTGTGGCCTGTAAACAATGTGTTTCCAGGAGAAAACCATTTATTTGACTCACCCCCCCCCACCCCCCCCCCCCCTCAGGAGAAAACCATTTATTTGACTCCCCCCCCCCCCCCCAACATCCTTCAAAGGCAGCGCGAGGGAGACGGCTCCGTTGTATCGGCCGCTCATCTCTCAACTACAATAGAGGAAACGGCGATGGGCCTGTGATCTTTTTCCTCTTTGTCAGCACTGTGCAGCCCAGAAGCACGAGCGAGCCGCTCCCTCCGAACGGATCAACAGACTATGATAGATTTGTCTCCTTGTCTACATTTCCATCCGCTCGCCCATTTATCCATTTATTCTCCCGTGTGTTGCAGCCAGCGACGGTTTCATCTGAGAAACAGCTGAAAGAACAAAAAGGCGAGGAGAGAGAGAGAGAGAGAGAGAGAGAGAGAGAGAGAGAGAGAGAGAGAGAGAGAGAGAGAGGGCAGGGTGTTTGGAGCAGACTAGAGCCTTATCCCTCTGACACAAAAGCTCACTCTGATCCCCGGAATACAATGGAGCGAGCCCCCTCGCACCCTGGGGGCAGGCGGCAAATAATGCCCATAATGCAGCATGTCTGTGACTGCCGGAATCCCTGGTGGCGATACTTGTCCAGCTTGTGGAGGACTGTGCCAGCGACGTCGGTGCCAGGCGGCAGACGCGAGACGCCAACTCAGAGAAGCCGAGAACCTGGCAAGAGGCTGCGCGTTCTTCTTACTCTCCCGTTTTCATCCTGCCTCCTGGACAGAGTGGGATGCGCTCGTAACCCCCCGTATCTGACGAGCAGAGAGCCCATCAGCTTTCGACGTGTCCCACAGCTGCAGTACCAGCCGACTGCCACTGTTCCGAATGGAGTTATTCGACACAAACCACAGCTCGTCACAACAACAACATGGCGGCTCAACTCGGGCAGGCTTAGATGAGGCCGATACAACAATGAGCGGCTCTCGCGCTGGTAATAAGTCCCACGGTGACACTTCCTAAATAAAAGAACAAGGCGCAGAGACGGGAGAGTTCACCACAATGTTTCCCTCCGCGCTCCCTCCAGCTCCGGCTGTCGCCTCAAAAAGGGCTCGGTGCGACGGGAAATCTGGGAATTTACCAACAGAAATAAAAGAGCACTTACGTCTTAGATCGCCCTGAATAATTCATCACGCATTGTTTGTGGCGTGATGCACCAACATGTGTGTTTGGGAGAAGCCAGCCGTTCCCTGGGAAACAACACAACTGTGCTAGATTTGTGGCCTCGGAAAGTTGAGGAGAGGGAATTCAGTGGAGGAAAACAGTGACAACTGGGTTGAGGTGGGGGGGTGGGGGGGTGGGGGAGAGGAAGGAAGCGAAGCTCAACAGCACCACCCTGTGGCGGAAACACGGCAGAACACCAGTCATATGTTGTTTTTTTCCTTTTTATTTTAAACGAAAAGGGCAACAGCAGCGTTGACGGCGACATCACATCTGTGACAGACGTCCAGTGGCTCGTACTTTGGCGGCGGCGGTTCACATTTTCACACAGTGCTACGAAGGTTGGCGGTGGCTAAAAAGGTGTCGCGCCAGCACGACTGACTGTGTCGTCCAGCTGACGTCTGAAACCTGAGCTCCACGTGTGTGGTGTCCTCTTTAAATAGAGATGACCACAACCTGAGGTGGACGAGGTCGTTTAAAAAAAACACACACAGAGGACGACAATTTTTTTTTTTAGAATACCTATTAAAGGTGCAGTGTGTAAGATTTGGTGACATCTAGAGGTGAAGGTGCGTGTTGTATCCATCACCTCACCCTCACCCTTCTGAACACGCAGGAGAACCTGTGGTCGACTTCCGTTGTCATTCAAACTCAAAAGATGTTTAGTACGTCCACTTAAATACACATTAATGAGCCCATTTCAGGGTCATGGGGAATAAATAAATCAGTTAGGCGATTAAATATTCACAAAAATGTCAGGATGTTGTTGTTTTGTCATCTTTTTTTTTTTTTAGAAGTGACAAAAATGACAGAAATCTGACACACTGCACCTTTAAACTATTCAACTGTTCTATTGAACTCTAAACGTACATTTTGGGGTTTGGCTACAAAAACACATTCGTGTGACACGATCAGATCAGAGCGCCATGGAGACGTCGGCTCAAACAGGAAGTAGAATGAAATTCAAAGAGGAGGCCATTCGGCTGCCTATCTCTGTTCTCTGAGTTTCGTGTGATCTAGAGCGCCCCCTACCAGAGACAGTTGGTATTGCCGACTAGAGACGCCTCCTACACACACACACACACACACACACAACCAAATCACATGGTACAGAAGGAGGGGGCAGAGTGAGACCCTGGCTCAGTGTTGTCTCCAGGCCTCTCTGCGCAGACGTGGACACTCTCCTAAAATCACGTTGTCTTTGCGTCTTCTCACTTCGGGACAGACGGTTACACGAAGTCCCGCCTCTGTTCCGCCTGTCACTCACCCCAACGGGCTGTCGCAGGAACAGACCGGGGCGGGTGGAGCTTTGTGAGGCAGAGGAACTCCAGGCATGCCACTGTTGGTTTTATTAACCCCCACCCTCTACCCTCTACTCCCCTCCCCTCCCCCCCACCCCACCCCCGGCACGAAAGGCAGCACATGCGTGGCGACAGCTTGGGTGATCGAACCCTCGCTCTGAGTCAGACCGACGGCGCCGGCGCGCTACATGTCAGACTTGGCACTAACGGGGCGCACAGTCACTGGCAGAGCCTGGCACCTGTGGCACGGCTGAAGGTCTGAGGTGTTGCGCGGCGCGGGAGCCACTCAGCACTTTGCTGTTATGATGGAGGGGGGGGGGGGGGGGGGGGGGGGGGGGGGGGGGGGGCGGGTTGGGGCGGGCGACCCGTGATGATTGAGGATGTTTTTTGGGTTTTTTTTTTTTTGGCAACGGTAGATTCCCACACATCACAGACGTACGGTGACACTATGCGAGACATGTGGGTTAAAGGTGCAGTGCGTGCGATTTAGGCCGAAGGCATCGATCGGTAGAGATGAAGAAAGGCTCTCGACTGGTGTTTTTTTTGCAGTGGGGTTAGACTTTTTGAGTCCGAGTTCTGATGAATGGCGATAGGTTCTCCTCCGTGTTTGGGGGTGTGTGGGGGGGGGGGGGGATGGGAGGGGGGGGGGATGTGAGGCGATAGGACTTCATCTGCAACATGCAGAGGTCCCTCGACCCGACACGCTGCACCTTTAAAGCCCTCTGCAAAAACAAATCCAGCCGATTGGGTCGTCGGCGCACGATCAGATAAAACGGCCGGGAACCTAATAAGCCGTGACAGAGATGTAAGGGATGTGTGCGTCACACACGAGGAAATGAAAAAGCCTTTCAAAGGGACAATGAGGCGCTCAGCGTGGTGAGGGATGGACCTTTAATAAGAGGTGCGGTTGCCACGAAGAGCGCGAGTGACACGTGTGACGGGAATGTTGTGTCACCAGCCCCCGAGGCTCGGCGAGGAATAGAAACTCCAGCTCCACCTTCCACGTGAAAAGTGCCGCCATGCCTCGGAGCCTGTGTGTCGTAAGCCCCGCCCCTCCCCTCCCCCCCTCCTCCTCATCTTTACAGCTGCGTGCGCGTGTGCTTCTGTACTCGATTGCTGTAAACCACAGCGAGGTGAAATGCGGGACGTCGTTACCTGCAGTTTCTCGGTGATGCTCTCACACTCGGCCATGAGCTGCGGGATGATCTCCGCCTGCTTCCTCAGGTTCTCCAGCTCCTGGAGGGGGACACGGAGACAAAAGACTCCATTCAGTTCAACTCCTCCCACTTCCCGGGGCGCGCGACGACGGGGCAAAGAGGCAAAACCCCGATCCAACGAAAACAAGCGAGTCGTGTGACCGATTGGGACCTAAACTGTGGCTTGTGCCAGGCTTTAAAGTTGGCTACGGAAAGTGGGAGTGTCTGGGGGAGTGAGCCTCAAGTGGCCACCCTGTGAACTTGTCCCACTTCTGCAGTGGACTCACCCGTCAGGTTGCTGCGTGGCCTCGACGGAAGTGTTCCCTCTACTCATTGACATTCGAGCGGTTATTGTTTTACTGCTAAACTCGAGTAGCAGCAATATAAAAAAAGTACAAAGTGAAGACCAGAGTGAGTTGTAACGATGCCGCCTCCACTCCGTCCGTTCCTCCTTTTTAATTACACACACACACACACACAACGTCTCGTCCTCCCACTTCTCTCGATCAATAAAGAAGTGTTCATTACATCCATCATCAGCGTCAGCTCGTCCACGTGCCCTAATAATTAGCCCAGTCTTCGTCGTCACCTCTTACTCGCTGGGTTCACGTCTGCCCGGCGCGGGGTCAGCGCTTAATAATTCATCGGCTGCTTTTTAATTGGACGAGAGAGTCGCCGGGCAGACCAGCCTCCGTGGGCCGTCTGTCGTACGGGCGCTCGGCAAACAAGGAGACTTCCTGCCGCAGAGCCCTCAGGTCACAGCATGGCCGCCCATGAAAGACTGCAAACCCCCCACGGGCCCGATTCTTCTTCTCTTAAGAGTCTTTAAAAAAAAAAAATAAATAAATAAATAAAAGACCCTTTGAACCACTTCCTTCCTGTTGTTGGGCAACACTTACGCAACAAAGATTTACATGTCCTATTAATAATCCGGACGCCGAGTGGTAAATACGACTCTCACAGACGCATCGTTTACCTCGGGGAATCTGAGTCAGTCATCAGTATTTTTCTGTACTGGTATAAACACTGTGAAACTGAGTCAAAACACATTCATGTGCAAGAAACAGGAAGTACATGTCAACATGTGTGAGGATCGATTCATGACTTGGATCCGTGTCATGTGTATGTTGTGTGTGTGTTTGAGTTGTTTCCTCCTCTTCCCTCTTTCAGAGAGATTGTAAATCTGAGGGTTTGTATTGTTCTACTGTTTTCTGGTTATTTCACAGGGAGAATGAATTCTAAAGAAAATGTCAAATCCAATAATTGACGGTGATGTCACCACAACTTTTGGGAAATGGTGGCAGTCTCTGATTTCATCTGAATCAAGATGTAATGATCACAGAAATGAATAAAAAAGTCTATTTGATTAAAGAAAAAATGTTCCCTGTAGAGCGCAAAGCGCTGCACGCTGTGTTAGAGTTTTTAATATTTGGATCAGGAAATTGTTTCATAACTGACTTTTTTTTATGAAATATTAAAAGTGGAGAAATGTTGGATCCACATTTAAAGCTTGAAAGAGCAGGATACATACTGAAAATAATTTACTCAGAATCAGGGTCAACCTCACAACACGTTAACCAGCTCTGCCTGACTACGACTGTTTGAAGCAGAGTGGAGGAGACAGCGCTGGGAGGACAGCTCTGTTTCCTACACTGCTCTGGATTTCAGGTAAGAAACCATCTTAGTATTGTGAGCGCCACAAACACTACTTTTACAAAACAAATCGGATGTAGAGAGGATTTCATTGAATAGAACAGAAATAAATTGTGGACTCCACCTTTAACCAGGCTGGGCGCAAATAACCTCAGCGCCTTAAGAGTAATACTGTTTACGTACGAGCTGAACAGCTTCTGCACTTCATCGGACGTAAAGTCTCTCCCTGCAAAGGGTTAAAAAGTAGCGACTGTACATTTGACAAAGTGACTGAATGTGTTTCGTTCATCTGTCCCACGGCTCCGAGCGTGTTACACACTCACAATGAGCATATTAAAGAAAAGCAGTGAGACTCTCAGGGATCGGCCCACATCAGTCCAATACTGATGAGTCAGCAGAAACAAACTCTTTTAAAGCGGCACCTGGCAAAGGTCAGAGGAGTGTGTGCCGGCGCAGCGCTCGTCCTCATTAGAGATAACGGCAGATCTGGACTCCGCTGAGACGAGCGGCGGCGAGTTTGGGATAATAAACGGCCGATGCGGTGGACATGAGGCCGAGGCTGCCGACAGTATCTGCTGCCAGAGTTCCCTGCTGATGTGACGGAGAAGACAAAGTCACCGAACGGGGGGCTACGCGGCTACAGTCCGACTATTTTTAGAGTTCGCCGGAGCTCAAATATCACAAATATTGAGTCAATCACGGGGAAAAAAAATAAGAAAAAGAAGAGGTAACGGGAGGAGAGGTAAAAGGAACAGCGGGTGAGTATTAAACAGGTCTGGAGGTTTGTCAAAACAACCACCAGAGCGATCCGGAGAAAAAAGTTCCCACTGCAGAAACCTGTCATTTCCTCCCGAGGTGTAATCACCTCCTGAAGGACACGAGTGCTTCTCTTCACCGAGGAGGAGGAGGACGAGGAGATGTGGAGCGAAAGTCGATGTGAAAGGGGGAACTAACCCAGCAGACTGGAGAGGTGTTGAGTGGACCGCAGGGTTGTAGGTTCGTGTCCCGGCCTCATTAAAAATTCACCACAACTTTTTCCTGTGGTTTGTTGTTCGCACGTGCGCGACGCAGGATCTCTGGAGTCGAGCGCACGTGCGAAAGTAGACGATGTCGTCTCACCTGCTCTTTGTCCTGAAGCTCCGCCTCCAGCTCCTGCACGCGCACGGACAGCTGGGCGTTTTTCTGCTTCTCCTCGTTGGCTTCGTTACACTGGGCTTCTAGTTCTGCAATCTGAGGGAGATGTACATATTTTGAGAGGTTATAATTTATATTTAGAAAATACAAAAACACACTTCAAATACTCAACACAATGGAAGTGTACAGAGGGATAAACATGGCCGCCAGCTTCAAGTAACCCGATTCAATCCATTTTGGAGAAACAGGCTAATATCATGCTAACGTCGTAACACGCTAACATGAGTATTTGCTCATGTTGTTGGTCATTAATGAGTTGTGAGTGTTTGGTTGTGTTGAGTATGTGTTAGTGTTATGAGTATTTATTTGTAGTGGGATCATTTGGTTGTGTATTTGAGTTGTGTGTATTTGGTTGTTCTGAATATTCATGTGTAGTGGGTATTTATTATTATTATTATTTATTGTGAGTACGTGGTTATGTTTGGTTGTTCTGAATATTCATGTGTAGTGGGTATTTATTATTATTATTATTTATTGTGAGTACGTGGTTATGTTTGGTTGTTCTGAATATTCATGTGTAGTGGGTATTTATTATTATTATTATTTATTTTATGTATTGTGAGTATGTGGTTGTGTTTGGTTGTGTTATGAATAAACATGTACATTGAATTGAAGCGATACAGGCTAACATCACGCTAACTACATGGTATAACATGCTGACATTCGGTCTTTTTCACCTGCCAGTATTTGCTTGTATGATAAGTGGTTGTATCGAGTGTATTCAGTAGTACTGCGGGTATTCGTGGTGCTGTGTGTATGTGGTTTTACATTACAGTGAGTTGCTTTTCAGGATTTTCTGTGTTTTTTCTATTTGCTCGTACTCTGCGTTTGGTTGAGTCACAGCGATACTGCTTTACCCTCCATTGTATTTATTAACGCTGCTGCAGGATCACTCAGCATCAGCTGCCCACATTGATTACCAAACTAAAATGATTCTATTCACAGCGATGCAGCCCAGACGAGAGCAGGAACACAATCTAACGAGAGCCCTCACGGGGCGAGCGATTCCACCGCGCAGATCGAAAGTGAGAGTCCTCTCGAACGCAGACTGTACGTGCTGCAGGTTTGTCCCCTTTTTTAAATACGTCAATTTCTCCCCCGTCACCTCCGCGGTCCATGTACACATCGTTTCGTTCGCCCCCGAGGGACAGAACCACTCCGTTACCTTTCCCCTGAGCGTGTCACTCTCCTCCTTGCAGGCACTGAGCTGTTTCTTCCAGCTCTCGACATTAGCCGAGGACTCCTGGAGTGCGTCCACCAGCCTGGCATTATTCTCCCTTAAAGTCTGCAGCTCCGTTTCCCACTTTTTGGCGTTGGTGTTGCTGTCAAGACACAGAGAGAGGGAGAGGGAGAGGGAGAGAGAGAGAGAGAGAGAGAGAGAGAGAGAGAGAGAGAGAGCAATCCAGATGGAGAGTTATTAAGGGAAGGAAATGTCGGGCAGCTTGTGCCCACTGACGTGACACATAATGCAACAAATTCCTCACAGTCATAAGTATTTAATGAGGTGTTACGTACACCACACAGCCAGGAAGCATTTAGACTGTTGAAGAGGTGAGAACAGTCTGTAGCACACAAAGTCTGCTGTCTCCTTAAAGGTGCAGTGTGTAAGATTTGGTGACCTCCAGAGGTGTCTAGAAGAACCTGCGGTCCACTTCAGTTGTCATTGAAACCCAGAAGATGTTTGGCGCGTCCACTTTTACGACAGTAAAAACATGGCGGCCCCCATCGAGAAGACCCTCCTCCCCATGTAAAATAAATATCAGTGGGCTCATTTCAGGGTAATGGAGACAAAATAATACATTTAGTTGATTATAAATTCATGAAAATATCAGTATATCGTTGTTTTGTAATTTTTTTTTTTTTAAATGACCATCATCAGTATGTCCGGAGAGGTTGTGATGTACAGTGAACACGCATCACCGGACCCCTTTTGTTGATGCACGGCCCAGTTTGAACAGCACCACTCTCCTTCAAATGCCCACGTATCTGCACAGCTCCGCCCCCCGGTTCCGCTGCCGGGACGCACTTCCTCAGAGGGAGAGTCCCGCAGACGTGAGAACCGGTTCCACGACAGAACGGCTAACCGAGTGGTCCGCGTGTCGCAAGCTCAACCCGTGACTCACACAGGAGCAGCGCGGCAAATCATTTGATGTTGGTTTAATGAGGGAGGATCAAAGCCACAGAGAGCGGCAAAGTCAAACTCTGCTGCATGGAACGCAGCAAAGCAGCACTCTGTTCTGAAAGCGGCAGGTATGGGACCTTTGTGCCGGCTGTGTGAGTAGCAGCTGAACAGCAGGGTTCTTCCTGTATGGTCACTGTGAAGTATAGTATGTCTACAATCATATATATATATATATATATATATATATAAAAACTTAGTAGGGGTTTAGAGGAGACGTCCACTGAGCAGAGGGTCGGGGGGTTCGATTTCAATCAGAGCATCCAGTCATTCATATGTTCTTCATATACTGTATAATGCTCTCTCTCTGATACTTAATGAGGAGTATGAAATAATCATAACGATAGAAATGTATCATTGTATCATCAAATGTACAACGTACCCTTGATAGATTATGGGAATGAACGTACATTTTACATTCGGATTAAAACGTCGTCACATCGTTTCACATATTTAAACGGACCAATTATGCCACTTTTTGCTTTCCAGGTCTAATTTTGTCTAAATTTACTCTTTAGCACGTCCCCTTTATTACTCCAACGGCCCCGAGGTCATTTTAATCCCATCTGGAACCACATCTGGCTCTTCATGCAATTACTAAGTTTTATGCACCGGACATCTGGATTATAAAGGCCAGGGAGCGGTAAAGTGGAGCAGCGTGGCTCTTTTGGATTGGTCGGATGATGTAAGAGCTCCGTGAGGAGCCGCGGCGCAAAAATTACAAAATGGAAATTTGACCTTTGCTCCGAGACAAGAAAAACACCAGAATAAAACAGCGCCGGCGTTCAGGTGCTTAGAGATTTGCTCAGATGTGGTCGGATTGGAGGGGAAGGTCTGGGATTTACAAAATCAGTTCTACGCCATTTGGATGACGAACAGAAATTGAGAGTGTGCGTGTGAAAGTCAAATGACAGGTTCTCGTGCTCCAGTTTAACATGTGTGGAGCTCTTAGACTGTAAATGGAGACGGACGGAGCTTGGAGTGGGCGGGTCTCCCGCTTCCTGGTTCGTCCAAAAATGGGCAAAGAGGCGGAGCACGCGTAGAGTGAGAGGCTGGGGCTGAGGCGCTAGCGCAACATCCGCAGAGCATGCTAGTTCGGCCCAGGTGACGCTCAAGAGGCCACGCCCCTTAATGGTGCACAATTTCAAACCTCAGCAGAATAAAGTGGGAGTCTACCGTGGGGACTGACTCGCTTTTGGAGCCCGGCCTCAAGTGGCCACCCCGTGAACTGCATGCTGCTGCTCGGTCGAGCCGACACTTTGAAACATCCCTGAGGTTCTCAGATCAGACGGCTTCACCTCAGCCCCTAATCATCCAGAGATCTAATCAGCAGGTGGTGTCGGCAAATGAGACGAGCAGCAAGACGCAGGATATGACATTTAAATTCCACCACAGGAATTTTTGTTTATTACTGTCGTCATGGAAACCCGAGTCTGTGTTTCAGCGCTTGCCCCTCATCACCGGGAGCTCTCGGATCTCATTGCATTGTCATGACATTATTTGTCAGCAGCTTCAAAATGAGAATTTCTTATGTCCTAAAACATCGGAGCCCCTTTATTTGTATGTGTACTCAGCTGCGTGTTAGAATGTCAGGGCTGTTATGTTGTGACCACGCCCACTCACACTATTCCTGCAGGGAGGACGTTTGGCTGTATTTACACATGCCCCGCCTCCACAGTTACCACAGATATGATTCTACACTCAAATAATAATAATAATAAATCCACACCTTCATGTGTTCTAATTACCCATGGATGTCCCATGTATTATTATTTTCTACAATCAATGCAAAGGGTCACGTGAGAATATATAATGAGAATAAATGAAGAGTAAATCAAATGTGATTTGATTGAATAAAGTAAAATCTAGGATAAAACCAATGTAATTCATTGACTTGAATTTTATTTTACGTTTAATTTTATTATGAAATGAAATTAAAAATATTTGATTAACTCCAACAAATGTAGCATCGTAGAAAACACTTTGATATGATCCTTTGCGATGAACTTATAAAATGAAATTACATGTAACTCCAATAATTAGTTGAAATACATAATGTCCTGTGTCATTTTTTATAGAGTATAGCATCATATCTGTGGCTCCTGTGGAGGCGGGGCATGTGGTCATATAGCTAATCAAATGGATTTTTTAAAAATTTAATTGAAATACATAAAGTCCAGGATTATTTTTTACAGTGT
The DNA here is from genome assembly GCA_016785325.1 of Chascanopsetta lugubris. Taxonomy (NCBI): domain Eukaryota; kingdom Metazoa; phylum Chordata; class Actinopteri; order Pleuronectiformes; family Bothidae; genus Chascanopsetta; species Chascanopsetta lugubris. Next base: position 126,649 of record JAFBJT010006023.1, read on the forward strand.
ATGAGGCAGCTTTGGTGTTAGTGCTCAGTCACAGTGCGTTGTCTCTGTTTTGCTTAATTCACATGCAAATAAGCTTATTGTCAACACCTCTCTCTCTCTCTCTCTCTCTCTCTCTCTCTCTCTCTCTCTCTCTCTCTCTCTCTTTCTCTCTCTCC
>JAFBJT010006024.1:0-12036 GCA_016785325.1 Chascanopsetta lugubris
AACTAAAGGTTGAGCGTGGTGATGGTTTCCAGACATGATCATGAGACTTTGTCTTTCATATGTTTGTGATGTTGACAGATTAGCGACAGCATCACCTGCAGGTGAGGACAGGAACTGCAGGGTTTGATTGGAGGGTGCGTCTCTGTCCCTGCAGGTGTTTTGTTTGTATGTTTGAATCCACACGCTCCTGAAGCAGAGCAGATCTCTGTGTGGACGAAGGGAAGGACTGTGACATCACACATCGGTGTGTGAGCTGGGTCTGAACCGAGAGCGGAGGTGAATCTGAAGCAGGTTTGAGCGAGGGAGCAGCTTTGGAGAGAGCGCTTTAAACCAGGAGTCTGCTTCAGGTGGATGAAGCTGAATGAGTTTGTTCTCCCTGCAGCTGCTGAGGAGATGTGGACCAAAGGTCACGTCACGAATACAAACAGATCCTCAAACTCCTCCTCCAATCAAAGAGGAGGAAGACCATGATCCATCATGGGTTCAAATCCCTCAACCAAGCAAGTGTAAACATTAAAAATGCAAGTCAATAAAACCAATTTAAGAAAAGGCTTCAAATGAACTTTTCAAGTCATGAAGCAAACGGGGGTTGGAACCCCTGACCTTCAGCGTGTCGCGTGTAATACTGTGTCGTGTTCAACAGTGTGTGTGAAAGGAGGAGTGATGCGGGGTCCCGACCTCACGCCCTGACGTCACACCCGGATGCGGAACATGCCCTGACTCAGCTGGAGGCGGAAGAGGCGACAGTTGGCGATGCGCAGAGCGGCGCAGGCCGTCTTGGAGAGGTCGCTGGGCAACATGGGTTTGGTGCGATGCCACGACCCGGTGCTGCGGCGGAACTCCCGGATGTAGTCGAAGCTCGTACCTGCGCGGGCGGGAAAAAGAGGTGAGACCTCCGGGCGCTAGCGCCGCCGTGACTCCGTGCTCCGTTACTGACCCGTGTCCAGGTCGCCCACCACGTAGATGCTGGCTCCGATGGGCACGGCGCCGTACACGAAGGAGGAGCTGGTCTGGATGCACAGAGTCTGGTCGTCGAGGAGCATCCACCTGCGCCGTGACAACGACAACTTCCTGTCAGCACGGTGAGGTCACAACCCTCACTCCACCCCTGCTCACGATGACATCGTACATATATGGTCACACGCGCCAGGTACTAGGAAACAGAGGGACACGCCCTTATCTGCTCACGCAGCAGGGTGTGGAGGCGGGGCTTCAAAGAGGACGGCCAATCGGGAGAAGGTGCATAGTAAACAAAGGTGTTGACAGATGGAGTCCACTGATCAGACCACGGTCCCACACTGACCTCCTCATCTCGTCGTGGTAGAACTCAGACTTGCAGGTGGTCATCTGCCTCTGCTCCGGGTTGTCAGGCTCTTGGCTCCTCACGCCGCCGAACACGTAGAGCTCCTGACCCACGCCGCACGCCACCGAGCCGAAGCTGAGGGACACGGCGCCGAGGTTTAGAGGCGTGTCAGAGACATGGAGGGAAAAAATGCGAATCATGAAAGTGAAAGTTAGAGGAGACTCTGAGGAGGATCTGTGGATCGCAGGGTCCTGAGACCACCTGTGTGTGTGTGTGTGTGTGTGTGTGTGTTACCGTCTCTCCTTCAGAGGACAGAGGCCGGTCCACTGCTGAGTTTTGGGGTCAAAACATTCGACGGAGTCAAAGAGTTTCCCGTAGGAGCCTCCTCCCATGGCGTAGATCTTCTTGTTCATGGCGGCGTAGCAGCCGATCTGCAGGGGGCGACAGAGGGCGACGCAGGCCACCCCGTCTTCAACGAGCGCACCTTTTGGGGCGCGAAGCCTTTAAGGCGTGAGGCAGGTGTGCGTGGCGTTACCTTGCGGATCATGGTCATGCTGGTCTGCATCTTCCAGGTGTTGCAGTGAGGGTGGAAGGCCTCCACAGTCACCAGCTCTGTGGCGTCGCTCTCTCCTCCCAACACGTAGATCAGACCGTCCAGCTCCACCACGCCAAAGTTCTGACGGGCCTGCGCACCAGTCACATGAGCGTCAGAACACGCCCCACATGTCTGACTGCATGTTAGCAAGAAGAACATTCAATATCAAATCTGTATCAAGAGACTTTGACAGCATTTGAAACTCTGGGTGGCGCTGTTGACTTTTATCAAATAAAACAACGAAAACCACCATGAATGTGTTTGATGAAAGAGGAGATGCAGCATCTGGTTGAGGGCTGAAAGAAGTGAGTCTGCAGCTCTGCTGCCGCCTGCTGGTCAGAATGTGAAGTGGTGCAAAGACAGGACATGCTGTAACATGTCACGTCACGTCACGTCGCGTTTATTCCGTCGTCCAGGTGGCGGAGTGTTTCCTGCGGCGCGCGTGGGGCCGTTCAGGATATCAGTGTCAGGAGGGATTCAAACCAGTGACCTTTGCTTCCAAAGGCAACTGCTCTAACCACTGAGCCACTGCCGCCCCATGCTGTGACCTGGCTGCATGAAAACAATCTCTTGATATTTTCTAATAACGAGGTCATGTTACACAACGATAAACAAACAGCAGCTCTTTGTGTATAATCCAGGACGTGCATCGTGTTTAAGCATGTGTTGGTGTGAGGGGGGGCTACCTGGAGCATGGGGGGGGTGGGGCTCCAGGTGTTGGAGTCCGGGTCATATTTCTCTCCACTGTCCAGGACGACGTTGTGTTCGTTGGTTCCGCCCAACACAAACAGGAAGCCCTCTGACAGACAGGAAGTCACAGTCATTAAAGGCGGCTCATCACCTGATTCTTTGACCCGTGTCGTGACCGGTGCGTTTCCTGACCGGCGGTGACGACCCCGTGGTTGAGACGGGCGATGCTCATTGGCTGCAGCTCGATCCAGGTCTGTCTGTTGGTGTCGTAGAGCGGACACATGCAGCGCGTCGCCGCCGTCGGCTTCCTGCTTCTGTTCAGGACCAAATACGGAAACGGCGTTATGACGTTTTAAGGTGAAGTCACGTCTCGGACGACGAATGGACCTCGGGTCTTTCGCTCTCACTTGCGATCTTCTCCTCCGGCCAGAACGATGCACTCAGAGTAACCTCGGGGTTTGAAGGCGGCGAGCAGCGCCTCGCCCTGCAGCTGTCCTTCACCCAGCACTGACTGACAGTGCTCTCTGATCACCTCCCTCATCAGAGGCTCCCCCAGGGCCTGAGGCCAAACACACAGCAGAGGATCATGGGTCATATCAGCACTCACTTCAGGGACAGAGCCACACAGGGGCTGCGTAATGTACCTGCTCTCTCAGGTAGCTGAGGTCCAGACCCTGCAGCCACACCGATGACATCACTTCCTTTAAATTGACCTGGGAACAGATGGAAACAGGAAGTGTTCATGACTGAAGTGACGTCAGTCCAACAGGGGCAGTGGAAAAGTGTATTTCTGCTGGTGACCGAACCGCTCCGTCTGCATTTGTCTTTCCTCTCTCTCCTCCAGCTCATGTGGCGGCTCCGCCCACAGGGGGCGCCACTCACCCGACGAGCCTCCGGGTCGTGCGTGAACCAGCGCACCACCGCCTCCAGCACGTGCTTCTCGTTGCCCACGTTCAGCTTCTCCATGGCGAGCACCTCGGCCAGACGCTCCGGCGGCATCTCCCTGAACTCCTCGGTCAGCGCCACGTCGCGGAAATGCGTCTGCAGGAACTCGGTGGCGGCGTAGTGGACGTGGTGGAGGCAGTAGTGCAGCGAGAAGAGGCGGATCCCGATGCAGTTGTCGGCGGTGATGCAGCTCTCGAGGAACTGACAGCACAGCTGCTTCAGGTCGGTCATGAGGAGCAGGTCTGATGCCTGCACCATGTCCTGGATGGTGTCTTCACTCAGAGTGATCTGACACACACACACACACACACACACACACACACACACACACACACTATAAGACTACAAGAACAACAAACACGTGACTTGTGGATTTCTAAGAACTCACTTCACCACAGAAGATGTAGTCCAGGATCTGTTTCATTGTTGCCATGGAGACGCCCTGCAGCTCGATCCTGTAAGTGGAGCCGTCTTCCTTTGGGGGGTTGTAGTTGAGCTTGGTCCTGACGGAAAGAAATAACTTACAGGAAACATGTAACATCATATTCAACAGGAAGTGGACACGCCCACAACGCCGCCACTTTTAAACACAGATCAAAATGGATTCTTCTTCGTCTGTGGTTGAGTGTCTGACCTGACGTAAGGACTGGCAGCAGCCAGGATGTTCTTCTGGACAGGAAGTTCCTCTCCGTCCACCACCAGCAGAGCATCATGGAAGCTCTGCTCCTGCCAGAAGGAGCGAAGGACCCGGAGCAGCTTCTGAGAATGTTGCGGGTCCGAGACCCTGGATCCAGGTTCAGCAGATCCGGACACAGGCATGTCGGCCCCAATGGTTCTGATCACACCTGTTGGCAGAGTCAAGAGAACTCCATCTGTTTGTTTACTTGTTTTTCCGCATCATTAAAAATAGCTGGGTGGAACCGTGTGAAATGTGGCGGGAGGGTGTGGGATGTCTGAGCCCCGCCCCCTTCACTCTGTCCCTTCCGGGAGAACCTTTGTCAGGCTTCAGTTCTCAATCAAACTCTACAGATGTTTTGTCCATTCTGGGCTACTGTTAAACCAGAGTGATGCAACATGGCGCCCTCTAGTGGAGAGACATTACAATAAATGGGCTCATTCTACAGTCATGAAAACAACATGTTAGACAGTCAGGTGATTATACACATGAAAACAACTGCTAATGTTTGCATTGCTTACAAAAAGCTTACCATTGGACCTTTAATGTTTAAAGGGACCTCGCCTCCCACTGCCACACCCACACCTGAGTCTCAGAAAGTTGCTGAGTAAGCAAAATGTCCCCGACAGCAACACTGAGCTCAGTGACTCAGCAGGAAGGTGAATACGGGGCGGAATGCCTTCGACTATTAGCAAAGCAAAACAGGTCTTCTTTAAATGTACACATTTTTGAATGGGGCTTGGTTCAGCTGCTGCAGAACCTGCTGCGTGGACGCTAAAGCTAACTAGCAAAACAACCTACACCCCAACGAACGGCCCGAAAACACAGCTGAGTCATTTACAAAGTCACTGACACAGGTGAATGTTGCGTTAGTTAGCTAATGTTACTTTTAGGTGAATTCACAGAACGATATTACGAACACATGGAGACGTAAACCGCCTCGTGTGTTTGTTTACGCAGGTTTAAAGTTGTGTTTTGGATTCAGAGGATTGAAGATACGGCTGCTTACCTGGGCACGCAGAGGTTTGTCTTGTTTTCACAGGTACACCTTGTACCTGAGCACAAACATTGAGAAGGTGAATCACGTCAGATACAATATGAAGAGACTGGAGATGGTGCTGCGTTCACTGACGGAGGAGGCGTAAGAAATGACATCACCCATGTTCTCATGTCAACATTAGGGTGATCCATATCAAATTAATAAACGATCGTTGGATGAAATGGTTGGTTTCAAAGTCTCGGTCCTGACATTCAGATGTGTCTGTGTGTGTTCTCACTCATCCGTGGGATAGTTTGAAGTTTGATCGATCGAGTTGTGTTGCCAGCACACACCTTGTACGTTGCTTACATTCTACATGGTAATTGAACGCAGCATCAAATAACCGGAAGCGGAAAAACTGGGTCAGCTAAGTACAGTTTCCTTCAAAATAAACTGTTTACAAACAAATCATGTGATTAACTGATTAGACTAATGTTAATCTTGTGTTGTGTCTCTTCTTAATGGGTCGAATGTCTTATTTTTGTACTTGTCTCATTTTAAGAGGATATGAGAAGTCATCATCAAAATCAAATTTCAAAAGTAAACATGTCTGCTTTTATTGTGAAGGTTGAATTTCCTTCTCCCCCTGTCCGTTACTGTTCATTTGAAACGTACAAGTCAACAGTCGACTCGTCGCCATAACTTTGATTGGACGTAAACACTGAGAGAGCTCAGGTGAAAATTCCGCAGAGGTAAGAACGTAAACTTCGTTGTAAATTCAAGGTTAATGTTATGCTACATGACTAGCATGCTAAGATGCTACGCTAGCTCCGCTATGACTGAAAGAAGGTGACACAGTTTGGGTGTAAAACACCGAGCAGAGGTCAGAGGTCAGAGACAAACCAATGAAATGATGTGAGTCCATGTTTACGCGCAGGTCCGGAGCCGTGCGCGAGGAACCGGAGCGTCGCTGGTCGTTTTCCTCGCGGAACGTAGTCGGGGACGGACAGGTTGGAAACACAAACATGACCCGCGGGGCTCGGAACCAGCTCTCTCCCTGGATCGAGAACCTGATCCTGGCTCATGGCGGCCGGAAGGAGGGAGCCGGCAGAGACCGGCTGAAGGCGTATGTGATCGGGGAGGGTCAGTTGTCCCAGTCCCAGGTTCAGAGCTTCGAAGGCCCCAAGGGCCTCCTCCTGCTGACCGACGGGGCCCTGCACATCCCCGCCGTGCTCACCGCCTCGGCCTGGGAGTATCTGCAGGAGCACGAGGACCGGGAGTCTTACTGCAGCCTGCTCCACTCCACCATCAACATCCAGGACTACCAGCTGCACTTCCACATGGCCCAGCAGCCCAGCGCCAGCAGGTTCTTCCTGGTGGTGGGAGCTTTGACCACAGCGGCCGGGGGTCCGCTCATCAAGTACACGCCCTGCTGCTCCACCCTGCCCTCCATCAAGCTGAAGATCGGCGAGATGTGCAGGTCCCTGCAGGGTCCGGAGGAGCAGGACACCCAGGAGAGCCAGGACGCGTTAAACCTGACGGATCTGCTGGAGCAGTGGGAGCAGCTCTGTGTGAAGGAGGTTCTGCAGGATGTGATGGAGAGCCTGGAGGCAGCCAGCCGCCGCCCCCTGACCCCTCAGGCCTCCACCTCAGCCGCAAACCCAGTGCCGACTGTCGGCGCCACCGGCTGGGACCTGGACCGGGTCAGGGACAAGGGAGAGAAGAGTTTGTCAGTCCACATACAGTACCTTCTGATTCCAGAGGAGGGCGCTGCACACTCTGAGGCCTCGGCTGCTGCTGTGGACCCCCAACCGGAGACCACACCTCCCTCAGGTGTAAATGAAGGCCCTGAGCAAGCCCCGCCTACAGCTGCTGACCCTGAGGACGTGGTGGAGCTGGTGATGGACCAGCACATCAGGCCTTTAGCCAACCCCTGGGACCTGTTCGCTCCGCCGTGTGACTCTGATTCACCGACGCCATCAGACTCCGCCCACAGCCCCGTCACTGACACACCCAGGTCTGATCTTGTTGCCGTAACAACCAGCACACAACTTCCTGTCCACAGCTCCGAGGAATCCCAGCAGACATCAGGGCACAGCGACTTCCCACCGTACCAGAAAGCGCCGTGTTCGACCCGCCTCCCTCAGAGCGCCGCCACAGCGCCGGGTTCCTCCTCTGAGACTCCACCGCCTCCCGACGCGCCGCCTCACACTGACCAGCGCACAAGAGCGCAACAAGCTCCGCCCACCGACGGCACAAACAGGAAGAGGAAGAGACGAGAGTCGGTGGCAGCCGCCGCCTCGGGGGACCAGGAGCCTCCATCTTGGCTCTTTGACTCACAGTCGGGTTCTGAAGAGGGCGCCGGTCAAACTCCAGGCCAGAAGGAGGCGCTGGCGAGGAGAGAAGCTCCCATGGTGCATTGGGACGGGCGCCCGTTCTCGTACTCGTACCGAGTGTTGGGTCAGAACCTGGTGGACCTGAGCGGACTGAGGGTGACGGAGTCTCTGCTTCACTGGGCCGTCAGGTACCTGCTTCCTCCACACGAGGTGTCCGTGACCTCTGACCTCACCAAGGTCACGCCCCCGTAGCTTCAACTCAACGCCGAAGAACACGTTACGTCAGTGACTCGTGTTTCAGCTCCACACTTCACGTTTAGACCCGCAGTCTTTTACATGTTTGAAAAATCAAGAGTTTGTAAAAAGATGTAAATAAAATGTTATATTTTTTCTACATTCTCCCCTTCAGTATAAAAGCACACGATCTTTTATTGTGAAAAAGTGTGTACAAAATCTCTCAGGTTATTAGAATCAGAACTAGTGAAATGCGTCTCTTGTTTACATTCTGTGAAACAAACCTCAGAGAAATGTAAACATGTACGTTCACTTTGACAAACACTCCTCATGAAATACTTGGGTCCAGATCAAGTACTTCAGTGTCCTGCATGTTCTCTGTGCGTCCAGCAGGTGTCACTAGAACAACACGTTCTCAGTCGTCAGAGTCTAAAACCTCTCTCTGAAACAAAACACAAATCATGTAACAGAGACTTTCGAACAGGCGAAAACATTAAGACACGTTTCCATTCAAAGGTACGATGTGAAACACGCTGCCCTGAGGCATGCTGGGAAATCTCCCATATGTTTCCAAACACAGTCACAGTGAGAACAGATCAAACTCTGAATCAGTCAAAACAATGACGTAAAAATTCAGCTTTTTTTAAATGTATCCGAGTGGAGTCTGATGTTTGACGGAGTCTGACCCGGGTGGTGACCTGAGACACTCGGGGTCCGAGCGTCTGGCTGCGACTCGTCCCTGTGGGTTTTTGATGAGTCATGGTTCGTACAGACTGAGTTTATCCAGTGAAAAGCTCCGAGGCTCGAATGTAAACAGCAGCAGCTGTGTGTGCTTGTAAAGTTGTTATAATCCTGCTTTGACCCATAAACAGGAAAATACAGAATATAAAGCATCACACACACACACACAAATAACTGTGTGTGTGTGTGTGTGTGTGTTGTCCTTGTAAGGCAGTACAGTCCCTCAGTGTCTCACAGGACCATCAAATATGCCCCCCCCCGACAGGCGTGTTCCTGGTTACATGTATGTTGTTGCATCATCAGAAAGTGAAGCGTGAAATCATCAGGAATTTGTTTGTCAGACATGTTGATTCAGGCGGCGAGAGAGCGAGGGCGAGCGGGCGAGAGAGAGGGCGAGCCAGCGACCACCCTGAGAGCCTCGGCTCCTCGCGCTGACCACCTGAACCCCGGACGAGGGGCTGAAGGAGCTCGATGCTCAAAGGTCAAAGGTCGAGGTTGATTAGAAAATAAAGGCCCAGTGAACAACTGAGCAAAGTCAAGCTTTGACACGGATTAAGATTAAGACTGAGATTAAGATTAAGATTACAATTAAGACTGAGATTAAGATTGAGATTAAGATTAAGATTGAGATTAAGATTGAGATTGAGATTAAGATTAAGACTGAGATTAAGATTGAGATTAAGATTAAGACTGAGATTAAGATTGAGATTAAGATTGAGATTAAGATTAAGATTGAGACTGAGATTAAGATTGAGATTGAGATTAAGATTAAGACTGAGATGAAGATTGAGACTGAGATTAAGATTAAGACTGAGATTAAGATTGAGATTAAGATTAAGATTGAGACTGAGATTAAGATTACGATTAAGACAGATTAAGATTGAGATTAAGATTAAGACTGAGATTAAGATTACGATTAAGACTGAGATTAAGATTAAGATTACCTTTCGTCCCCATGAAGGGGAAACGTAATACTTTTTCACTCTATTCACTCTCAAGTTTTGAGCTGTGATGATTGAAATAGTTCATATTATTATAACTGACATAAAAACGAATGAGTGAATAATACTACAGATACTAACAACAATAATACAAAGAGTAAATAACATTTATTCTTACTAGTGTATTTGTATAATAATAATAATAATAGCTTTCTGCTGTGATGTGAAGACTTTGTTCTGTGTTAAACAAACAAACTCCTGTGTTGGTGAGAGGAACGCATGAAGTGGAGGACCCCCCCCCCCCCCCCCCCCCCCCCCCCCCCCCCCCCTCCTGTGTTTTGATTGGCCACAGTTTCCCATCATGCCCCGCGCGGTGTTTGCTTGTTCTCTGTGTGTGAGCAGCTCGTGGACGTGACATGTCAAACAGCACATCACACAGTTTATGGATCGAGTCCCGGAAATGTTTCCAAATAAACACAGCTTGATTCTCGGTGGGTGGGCGGACTTATCAAGACCCTAATTCTGTAAACACAGGAGGAGGCAGCGCGCCCTCTGATTGGCCGCTGGCCGCAGAGGGGCGGGGCCCGGGCTCCGGCGCAGTGACGTGTTAATGAGTGTGGGTGGGCTGAGAGGAGCCGGTGTTTATGATGGACAATTTATTCCCGCGCTAAATCAACACGGCGCACCGCAATTATTAAGCCGCTGTCCGGGGCCCGAGGCCCCGCGTCAGTCTGAGGAGCAGAGCGGCTCCGGGAGCAGCCTCCGCCCCCCCCCTCCGCCCCCCGACCCCCCGGCCGCATGGCTCTCTACCCCGGCCTCGGAGTGCCAGCCCCGGGCCTCAGTCTGTCCGGGCCCCCGCTCATCTACCTGTACGGCCGGGACGGAGGAGGCGTGGTGCCCGCGGCCCTCGGCTTCCTGCCGGGCCCCCGGGAGCCCCCCCAGAAGCCCCCCTACAGCTACATCGCGCTCATCGCCATGGCCATCAAGAGCGCGCCGGAGAACCGGGCCACGCTGAGCGGGATCTACCAGTTCATCATGGACCGGTTCCCCTTCTACCACGACAACAAGCAGGGCTGGCAGAACTCCATCCGGCACAACCTGTCGCTCAACGACTGCTTCATCAAGGTGCCCCGGGAGCGGGGCCGCCCCGGCAAGGGCAGCTACTGGACCCTGGACACCACGTGTCTGGACATGTTCGAGAACGGGAACTACCGGCGCCGGAAGCGGAAGGCGAAGAGCCACCAGGACCCTTTGGACCCCCGGTCCGCCAAGCGCCCGGGCCGGGGCCCCGGCTCCTCCAGGGGCTCCGGCAGACCGGCTCCAGAGAGGAGGACCCCGGACTCATCCACCGGGAGGAGGCTGGACCCGGAGCCGGACCCGGAGCCGGACCCGCAGCCGGACCCGCAGCCGCGACCCGGACCCGCTCCCCCTCCTCCTCCCTGGGCGGACGGGGTCCGCTGGGACCCGGAGCAGCGCCGGCTCAGCGGCAGAGAGCGGGAGCGAGGTCCGCTCTGCACCGTCACCGGCACCGGCAACACGAACCTGGCTCCTCCCCCTCCTCCGGTACCGGCACCGGCACCGGACCGAGCGAAAGGATCCGTCCCGGGCAGAGACAAGTTCCGCGGCTTCAGCATCGACAGCATCCTGAGCCGGAGCGCGCACGAGGCGCGCGACACCTTCCTCGCTCTGCCCGCGGACACGCGCACGCACGCTCCCGGCTTCGGCCCGGCGCTGGTGGTCGGCGCGCGGCCGCATCACTTCCATCAGCTGGGTCTCCCCCTCCGCTCCCACCTGTCAATCACCGGCCCGGACAAACTAGTGCCGTTTCAATGAGCCTCACCTCTTTACCGGGACCGGACACGGGGACGAGCACGGAGCCGCCGAGTCCTCTCTGCGCATGCGCACCGGTCCGCATCTCCTCCAAAGGCTGTGTGAGATTCCAGAAGACATTTTTATATTTTACATTTCAAACATGATGAATGTAAGTCTGCAAAATGACGTTAAACTCAGTCACGTGACCAAAAGCTTTTTAAACCGTCGTTACATTCCACAGCTCTGACGTCACCTGCTAATGATAATAAAGTTTTAGTTTGTTAATAAAACAACAACGTGTCGTGTTCTATCGATTGGTTCGGTCTCAGTGTTGATGTGGATTTAAAGTAAAACACTTTGAATGTTTGAGGTCCAACATGAAGAAGAGAGTTGAAAACATTGAACCGAGAAGAATGAGAGTTTAGTCAAAGTTAAAGGTAAATAAAGAATCCTTCATTAATAAGAGTCAAACTAAATCAAGTTCATCTTTCAGCTGGACTCAAAGTGACGAGTCATGAAGTTCAAGTTCAGGTGGAACTGAAGCTTCAGGCTCCTGGAGCAGGTGAGAGTGAACTTTGACCTTCAGCTCAGTGAAGGTCAACCAACCTCTGACCTGCAGCTCTGAGTCATGACACTGAGCGACCACAGGGGGCGACTGTGAGCGCAGAGCCACAACACCTGCACAGCACCTCGCCCTCTCACACACACACACTCACACACACTCACACTCACACACACACACACTCACTCACTCACACACACACACACACTTCCTGTGCCTCCC
>JAFBJT010006024.1:12421-22643 GCA_016785325.1 Chascanopsetta lugubris
CTGGGGTGGTGGTGGTAGTAGAAGTAGTAGTAGAAGTAGTAGTAGTAGTAGTAGTAGTAGATTTTATGAAAATATGTTTGAAAATGACACCTGTGTCTTTAAAAAATATCAAACAGGTATGATCTGTGTTTATGGCCTGGCCCTAAATTCACCTCCTGCTGTAAGCTTATTTTCAGTCGTGTGATCTATGTTGTGTTTAAAGTACTGTACATTGTGTAGTATTTGGTGACATCCAGTGTTGAAATTGCACTGTTGCACCTTCACTTCACCCTACAAACATGTGATGCTACATAATAACACGTCATGGACAAATAAAAAAACAAAAACAAAAACAAAACAAAACAATTAAGGGCTCAATGTGTGTGAATGGAAACAACAAAGTATGATTTCAAGTGAGTCAAAATAACATTGTAATTATTCTGCTCTTCTCTGCGTCATTTCTGACTCTTTCATACAATTGAGCTTTTCCACCGTACGTGATCTTTCAAAGCCAGTGGCCCGTGTTTGAGCCCGAGTGCTGCAGAATCCGACTCAGTGAGTTCAGATCACATCCAGCAACCTGGTCCTTGGTGGATTCCCTCATCGATTCATCCCCCCCCCCCCCCCCCCCCCCCCCCGACCCGCTGTGCTTCCTGGCTTTCCTCCCCCATATTCTCCTGTCAATCCTCCTCCTCCTCCTCCTCCTCCTTCCTTCCCTCTTCCCCACGCTTCCTCCCTCCCATGTTCATCCTTTTGAAGTCATTAGTTAAGCGCTTCCCTGTTCTCCCTCAGCTCCTTCTCCTCCTCCTCCTCCTCCTCCTCCTCCTCCTCCTCCTCCTCCTACACCGGAGGTGTCTCAGGAGTGTTTTTGAGAGTGACTGATTCCTCAACGCTCGTTTACATGCGGTTTGGAAAGAGACAGGTTAAAGCTGCAGTTTAGCTTCAAAGAAGAACGTTGAATGAAGGTCTCACTGACCGTTGGGAGTAGGCGAGCTCCCTGATCTGTCTCACCAGCTCTCGGGACTCTGATGTGGAGGAAAAAACGGAGGTCAGGCAGAGAAAAAGCAAAGGTCAGCCTTTTCCCCCCTAATGTTGCTTTTCCTCTTTTACAGATTGCCGTGAATCTCGGAGCGAAGATGGCCTTCTTTCAGAACAACTTCTGGGTAAGTGCAGAGATCTCTGTCTACGTCCACCAGATCCAGATTTCAATTTTGGATCCGTGCCAAACTGCAAACTTGTTTGATGTTTTTTTTATTTATTTTTTCCTTCTCTTTGTCCTATTTGAATAGGATATATATCTATATATATTTTTTTATTATCACAGTTGAATCGCAGCGATGAGTCACTGAGCTCTCCATTCACAGTATCTGCGGACGCTCTCTGAGCCTCTTGCACCCGGCGTCAGGTGCACACTTGTTGTCTCACTCCTCCGCTCGCTGGCAAACAGCAGACACCGACCTGGTATTCATCCGTCGGCCACGTGGCATGAAAATCTCATTCACTCCATTTTTCCTCTCACGCAGAAAAAAGGTCTCTGCTGCAGCAGTTTTAAAGATGAATGTCTTTTAAAAAAATTTTTTTTAAGCAGTTTTCAAATACTGAAGTGACAGTAATGCATCTAACTCGTGCATCCAATGATCACCTTAGTTGCAAATTTGACTCTTTAATTGATATTTCAGATGAATGTGTATTTAGATTTTTTGACTGCAGTTACAAATTGCTGGATCATATGCTATTTTTGTCATATTTTTAAAGGGGGGGGGGGCTGTTGCCGTGAGGGCTGTTCAGTTGCAATGCACAACTCTACCACTAGATGTCACCAAACCCTGCACGCTCTACCCTTTATTCAAGAGCGGCACTAAAGCAAATGGAGCTCACGAAATGCATCTTGCAAAAAAACAAAACAAAAAAACAACAAAACAAGATTTATGATAATGTTACACTCAGAGCAGTGTTCCTGCATAAACTACATGCTGGCATTAACAGCTTTAATTAGCATCAATTAGCTGCGCAGTAATGAATGGCTTCATTAGCAACTTTAAACAGATGTGCAAAGAGCAGGAAGAGACGTGGCACCAAAACACCAGCCTGTCTGCCCCCCCCCCCCCCCCCTGACCCCTCCCTGCACACCTGGTGCATCTATTTCAGGTGCGCCCTACTTCTCCTCCCCCTCACTCATCACACTATGAAACATCCCCACTAATGTTTTAGCAGCGAGCCTGTAAAGATGCAGAGATATCCAGTGGAAACTGGCTGTGTGCAGAAATAGGTCCGGTCCTGTCAAATATCACCAGCGGTCTCCGTTAGGCCTGAAAGCTTTATGTGTTTATATAGTGTTCAATGTACCAGAAATCACTTATGATCCATGGATATTGTCACAGAGCGTTTTTTTTGTGCTGCGGTCCGGGAGGAAGGCTTACAGGCGGGTGACGAAGACAAGGTCACAGAGCGGCTCTGCCTCTGTATTTCAAAATAAGAGTTCCTGCAGATCCCTGAAAAGATCTCATTAGTTTTAATGTGAGATCTATACTGGTACGTAAATGCCTGAAATGCATCGATTTTATTCTTATTTTCTTTTTTTTAAAATTTTTTTTAAGGTCTCTAATGTTGCATACTTTTTCTTTCGGTCAATGAAAAATGTATGTCAACATGGAATTCTCAAAAACGTCTCAAATATGACTTTGCAGGAACCCTGCAATGTCTGAATAGTTTGCTCTTCCCTTTGAAATCTTTTTTTTCAGGATCATTCATAAACCGACATCTTGTGTCATTCGTGCACCTGTGTGTGTGTGTGTGTGTGTGTTTTCGTCCCCATAACCCGGCTCCACATCCCAGCCTGCTGTCAGACATAAATAGCTGTGTAATACAAATCAGCCCTTTAGTTAATTACCCAGCAGCCACTTGGGAGCCTGTCGCACATGGAGAGCCTCATCTTGTTTGGCTCAAGAACATTCACGACCACTCACAATGCCACTACATCTCACACACACACACACACACACACACACACACACTGAGTCCTCTCCCTTGGAAGAGCTGTGCAGGTTTCAGCTTTAACTAAGTCAATTTCAGTTTTCCACAGTTTGAGGAATAAAGCTGCCTTCTGTCTTTAAGGAGTGATGATGCTTTATTTCCTGACACATTAAAAGCTGCAACGATCAGTTTGTTCATCCATTAGTTCACTGATCTGCAATGAAACCACAAAAAAAGGGTGGGGGGGGGTTGACCATGTTTTACAAAGTTCACCCGCGTGCCATTATGAGAATTTCACCCAAACCAGGCGGAGATGATCGGAACGAGTGTCACCGATTGGAGGATTGGTGGGCATGCACCACCCCTCCCATTTGGGATTGAGATTATTTGACCAATTATTTTCATCCAGGCAAACATGGCGAAAAGCGCACAGTTAAAATCACAGACCCTGCTTTTTCTCCGTGCTGCTGGATAGAGGACAAACAATTAGTCCTGCAAATTAGCCAGGGGGTGAGGGGGCGGGGCTTAAATGGACTTTCAAAGACAATCGGTAAAGGATCAGTGAGCTGCTCCGGTTATAAGAGGCGGCGCAGTTCGCAGTGCTGTCTGGTGCTTTTCTTAGAAACAGCCTGCAGAGTGTGTTCTCAGAAACACACACACACACACACACACACACACACACACACACACACACCAAGACGCCCAGTAGGTTTTCATTATTGCCAGCTTCTGGGTACAATGATGCCACCGTTGCTATGATCCCATCACACTGAGTCATGAGGTTTTCTCTCAGGGGCAGGAACAGTAAACACACAGCGGGTGACTCTTTGTCCTTTCTCCGTTTCCTCTCCTCTCATTTCCCTCCCCATGGTCAGGGCTTCACATTTCTCTCTCTCTCTCTCTCTCTCTCTCTGTCTCTCTCAGAGGAATCTTCTCTTTCTCTGATCAGATCAAGAGACAAGATAGACGAGGAGCCTCTTCTCCATTAAAATGAGCTGGAACTGGAGGAGTCGCCTCTTGCGGCTCCCAAACGGCTCTTCATTATCACTCGGAGCCTTCTGTTTTCACCTCATTTCGCAATTCTGAATGGTTTGATTTAGATTTTGTTCAAGGTCTTATTGTTGTGCTTTTTTTTCTTTGCAAAAAATACGTAGTTACTATTGTTTCACTTTTAAAATCAAGGTGCATTGTGTAAGATTGTGGTCATTTTGGTCACTTCTAAAAAAAAAAAAAAGATATTACAACACAATTAAATGCTGACATTTTCATGAATTTATAATCGCCTATATATATATATATTTATTTCATTTATTTTAATTTAATTTTATCTTTTTTATTTTTATTTTTTAAATGAGCCCTTTTATGTATATTTTCATGGGGAGCGGTGCCTCTCCACGAGGGCCGCCATGTTTGTACGGTAGCCCAGAGTGGACGCACTAAACATCTTTTGAGTTTTGATGACAGCTGAATGTTCTTCCACATGTTCAGACGGGGGAATGTGATGGATACAACATGCAACTTCACCACTACATGTCACCAGATCTCACACACACTGCACCTTTGAAACGATTCAACGTCAGAGACATTGAGTTCCGCCTCAGACCCCATCCGCTGCTGCTGCTGCTGCTGCTGCTGCTGCTGCTGCAGATTTTCGCTGACTCAGCGGGAGTAGTCATTTCTGCTGATGATGTGGGCTGAGCAGAGGGAACAGTCCCACCACAGAGAGGTGTCAATAACACCAGGTAGCAGGTAGACGCGGCTCGTCTGCTCTGAGAAAGTACAATCGTTTCAATTTTTTTTTTTTTTTAATGAAATCTGCTTCAAAGTGAATTCACTTTCTAACTGGAAAATTCTCAGTTACTTTTGCCAGCTCTTACAAAGTACGGTTCAAACTCCCTCCGCTCGTGTCGCTGCAGACTTCTCTGCCGAAGCAGCCAAACATTGCCCAAGAGGAACCGCCGTGCGCCTCCATCCCCTTTGCTTCGAACACCGCCATTGATGCTTTCGGCCTCCCAATACTTTCACTTTAGTTCAGGCCGGCTCTGTGGCTCCTCCCCCCGTCCCTGGTTTCGTTTTGACTGAGGGGCCGTATCACGTTGCAGGAATGTCCTCTGGCGTGGGATCCTCTCACATCGACTATAAAGTTAGATTTTTGACCACTAGCCAGAACTAAAGGCAGCGAGGACTCGGGTTGTGCCCAGAGAATGATTGAGTGTATTAGGACGCTCAGAGCCAGACGGCACCTACAACTTCCGGCTCCTGTGACTTTGCTGAAAGGATAATGTCTAAAGTTAGCGCTCGTCGATGACGCCTGTGCACGATGACATCGTCAATGAACAGTGTTGACAAAGCTTGATTGTTTTACAATATATTGATCTAGCTTCAGATGCGGCTGGAAGACGTTGACAGTGCTCCTGTCAACACCACAATCAATCCACTCATCGTTCAATGTGTTTACGCAGTTGGCAAATACATTGACGGCCCCTAACTCAGAATATATATATATATATGTGGTTTACTACTCCACATTGTTTTTTGATAGATTTCCACAAACTAATACAAACTCTGGATAATACTCTCGGGTCTGGCTCCTGGAAATAGTTCCATGAAATCCATTGTTTCCTCCGGTGTCTCACTCTGCATGTTCCTCTGCCGTCTTCATGTCGTGAAGAAGAGCAGAGGCAGCGAAGACGAGCGCAGCTCCGCCCAAGTGTCCTCACTCTTTCACTCTTCAGCCTGAGGGGAGGTCTGAAGACTCTGCTGATTAGAATCAAGTGAGAGCAGTTACATAGAGCAGACACATGCGAGGAAGCACAGGCACTGTTTCACAACAGACACACACACACACACACACACACACATATATATATATATATATATATATATATATATATATATATATATATATAGAATGAAACCATCTTTAGGGTGGAATTACTAAAATAACCGAAAGTGGAAAGGTCTGTTTTTTTATATACGTAATCCGTCAAAGTTCCATCAGGAGGATAAATTAAAGTGTGGTGAACCCACGTTTGTGAAAATAAGCCTTTGAAAGCTCACAGGAATATCCACATCTCACCCGTGGCACATTATTCTCAAGTCTTTCTGACGGCTGCTTTGCGTGGACGTGGTCTCCTTAGAGCCTCGGCGAAGACGAGTGAAAGTTGGAAGTAGACAAACGGTGAATCAATGGCTGATTAAGGTGTAAAGGAATAGAAAGTAAACCTTCTCTTTCATTGGCTGAAGGTTAGATTGAATCAAAGGTCTAACCTCTCCCTGTTTGTTTCTATTTTCTCTCTCCTCTCTAAACAAAGAATAGGTTTATTATTGTAACACAATGGTGGAGTGGGTCGACATTAGCCTCTTATAAACAGTGGCGGGACCCTCAGCCGGCTGCGCTCTGTTTGTTCCTGCTCCATTCAGAAGTGCCATCATTACTCTTTCTAGGTTTTGTCTTGCTCTCGCAGTCGGCAGACGGCCTTTGTTGAAACTCTAGCCTCAACACAGAAAGACGAGCTGCCAGTCTAAGCCTCCACACACACACACACACACACACCTGCCTCCACACAGCTCGATACTGCACCTGTCCACCACCACCACCACCACCACTGCTGCCTGAGACCTTTGCATTGACGGAGTGTAATCAGAGCAGTTGATTAATGGGCTCAGAATGGCTTCCATAAGCGCTGGTAAATAACCGTCCCGTCAGTGCGCTTATCGAACCCGTGAAAAAACAGATGCGCGCACCGAAGTCACGAGGGACATCCCATAATGTTGCTGCCAAAGTGCTCCAACTGCTTATATTTACTCGACTAATATTGACTTGAGACTATGACTCCATCCTCGTGACCCCAGACCGAGGTGATTTCTAATGAAGTGGCTCAATAACTTCACAGCAGGTTTTTCTCGCTGTTTGCGCCGTGATGTGAAAAAAAAACAACAATTCAGCCAGTTTTATTTGAACTTGCTGGAAGGGTTGGGTCGTAACCAAGGAAACGTGAAACTCCTCCCACTTCCGGAACAACTCTCACACATGTTTGAAGTGTGACTTCTCGCCTGACTCGGCCGATTTGTGTCAGCACTTATCAGTATTGTAAGTGGAGTCGTGGCGAGAGGTTTGACATCACATAACATCAGAGCCACACACCCTCTCTCTCTGTCTCTCTGTCTCTCTGTCTCTCTGTCTCTCTCTCTCTCTCTCTCTCTCCCTCTCTCTCTCTCTCTCCCAGGCCTCTTCAAGTGCCACCATGTATTCCTCATCTTCTTCAGAGCAAGAAATCTCTTCACGTCTGATACATACAAACCCCCCCCCCCCATTTGTTGTTTTATTCATCAATTAAGTTGACCGTTTTGGTCACGCACGGCAGAGTGCATTACCATGACAATGAGTGGGATGATGGGATAGAGGAAGAGAGGGCTGAGGGGGATGGGAGTGAAAAAGTGTCGAATCTGTTTGTGGATAAGTTTCTCACGAGGTGAGGGGGGGGGAGGGGGGTTGGTCAAATCCCCAAAGGGTGGAGGTGAGGTGGTGGAGGGTGGATGGTGAGCATCATTTCAGAGTCGTTAGCCAGAACAGTTTAATGTAAGTCACTGCAAAATGCTGACACAGCAACATTTCCTGGCACTGTCAAACCAAAACAACCTGAAAACACCGGATTAAAACTAGGTTGTTAAAAAAAAAAAAAACAAAAAAAAAAAATATATACAATATCATGGGGTGAGTTTGTGGAGGTTCAGCTAAAGGTCAGTTCATTCAGCACCATTCACCAAAGAGAGACAACGTATGTTCTTTTATTGAGCAAAGACGCAGATCCACTTGTTTTGAATGTTTTGGGGTATTTTGTTATTGGTTATTAGCTGGAACAATAAGAGTTTGTAAGTTGTATAAGTGAACAGAACTGGCTTAAACTTGGGGTTTGTTGTGTGCAAACATTCGCTCCCACTATTTCACAGATTTATTTGCTGTATGAGTTGCAACAAATGATGTAGTACAGTGGATCATTACTGTATTTGGAAGGTTTCAGGGAAACTAGCAACAGTAAAAGTAGGAGTAAGTAGCGAGTACAATGCTGGTATTTATTGCCTTGGTGGCGGCCATTATGTATCCTTCATACCACTGTTCTCAGTGTATTGTGTGACATAATGAGTCTGCCAATTAGTGTGCAATTTATTGATTATATGTTCGGAACAAAATGTTGACCTTGTTGGACTCCATTATGTAGGGAGTAATGAATGATTTTATATACAGCCCATAATGACCTTTATAGACATAAATGTCCCATTCTTCTCCAAACTTAATTTGACTACAACAATGTAAGCTTGACAATTGCTCATAAAGTTTTTTTTTTCCCAGCCAGTGTTTGGAGGCCCTTTATCTTTGGTCTTAGAAGAGGTCTCTTATCGTCAGCCTCTTAAAACAGCTGTTCCCCATCCTGACCACCGGGAGTCTCAGACTTGGTCTGCGTCTTCAGTCACTCTCTGCTTTGTATTCTCACTGCTGTGTGTGTTGTGTGTGTGTGTGTGTGTGTGTGTGTGTGTGTGTGTGTGTGTGTGGTTTTGGGTGACCCTTCCATAGCATTCCAGCCATTCCCCTGGTACCTGGGAACTGGTCTGTTCTCCTGTGACGGTGTATTTTTAGCTGGTGAGACGCAGCTGTCTGTGCTGTGTGTGTTTGTGTGTGTGTGTGTGTGTGGGCTCAGACAGTCCGGCTGTTGACTGCGACTCAAGAAACCCACCTATTAGTGAAAACGCTGTGTGTGTGTGTGTGTGTTTTGGACTGCGCAGAGCGGTAGCGTTAAGAGGACAGGTGTTATTCTGTGGTATTATGACAGTGATGGGTGAGATGGAAACACACCATTAACCGTGGCCTCCTCCCGAGTCACGTCGGCCCCTTTTGGTTTTTTCACTATGGGCAAACGGGGAGTAAACAGAGAGATGCGTTTCAGCCCGGTGCAGAGATCCTGACGGGGAAAGAATGAATTTGAATTCATCCATGTAAATGTCAGCGCAGCTCCTGTTTGTGGCAAAAGCAACAAAATGCCAACGGCTCCGAAGAGACCGGAGCGTACTCAGTGTGTGCGTTCGGTGTTGACATTTAAAGCTGTAACGTTGAACGCTGAAGCTGCTTTCAGACGTGCCCCCGAATTCCAAGTCGAGAAAATACATTTTTCCCCAGACCTCTCCTCTTCTTCTTCTTCTTCTTCTTCTTCACGTGTTCAGTTGAAAGGTTGTAAGCGAAGGCGGCAGCGACCGGCTCCTGACGACAGAGAGCGCCAAGTTTCCACCTTCTCCACTTTCATCTGTGCTGTCGGGGTTTGATGCACAGTCAGGACTCATGGCCACTTCACAAGCGCATCTTTATATACGCTCGTATATACGTTTGTTCCCGTGTGTCGTTACGAAACATGTAAATGTGATTGATATTTATATGTTTTTACGGTTTTAACAGTGAGCGTTAAGTGGAGAGAGAGAGAGAGAGAGAGAGAGAGAGAGAGAGAGAGAGAGAGAGAGAGAGAGAGAGAGAGAGAGAGAGAGAGAGAGAGAGAGAGAGAGAGTTTTCCCAGGGGCACTACTGGGGTTTTTCCAAATCGCCCCGTTTGGGTTTGAAAGCCGGTATTTTTTTTTCATAATTGATGAATCTGTCGATAACATCTATTCTTGGAAAAGAAACTCTTGGCTAGAACCTGCAAATGAAAACTGAAAAAAAACTGTATATGACGGGAAGAGTGAAAAAACATCTTTCTGTTGTGTTGTAGAGGATATGTCTGCTTTAACTTGAGATAGATTCATCAACAATCATGAGTAATTAGTAGCCAATTATTTAAATACCATGAACTGGTCATTGATAAATCGATTTCATCCTTTTGATTGGAGGAATTTCAGTGGTTACAGTGATAACATCAAAGGGTCAGCTGACACCTATCTTTATCATGATGGTTGGCTGTTCTGGTTGGGGTGCTAACAGACTGTGTGTGTGTGTGTGTGTGTGTGTGTGTGTGTGTGTGTGTGTGTGTGTGTGTGTGGTTTGTGCCTCTACAGGGGGAGAAGAATGCCGGCTTTGACGTCCTCTACCACAACATGAAGCATGGCCAGCTGGCAACCAAGGAGCTTGCTGAGTTTGTGCGTGAGAGGTGAGGTTCCTGTGTCTTTGTGAAGACGAGCGTGGGAGGAGCCGGTGGTGTCGGGACTCGGTGGGTTCTGGGAAATCCGACGTTCGTGTAATGTTATGAAATGAACTGATTCGGCTCTTGGGAACCTGGTCAGTGTTGTG
>JAFBJT010006024.1:32887-45795 GCA_016785325.1 Chascanopsetta lugubris
ACACACACATATACACACACACACACACACACACACACACACACACACACACACACACACACACACACACACACACACACACACACACACACACACACACACACACCGTCAGGTAATGTAAGAAGTAAAGAAAGATGAAGCTTTCTGACATAGAGAGAAAAAACACTGGGAAACCATTGCTACAGACCTAAAGGTTCATTGTGTAAGATTTAAGTGAAATGATTTCAGATTATGTTGCAGGAATCCTATTTTTCATTTCTGTTCATCTGTTCATTCATTTGTCACTGAATCAAACACAGTCTGCCTTTAAATTGCCGTTTTTGCTGCGTTAAGTGACTTGCCTGTGACTTTTACTTTCGTAATGTGTGATAAAGACAGAGCAGCGTCAGGAGTCTTACATTTCTCCAAGTTGATTGTCTGAGTGACGTTTACGGTCGTGATGGTGGTGTTTCCGTCCGTCCAGCACAGAGACGGAGACGTGCAGTTCTCTGGGCCCGGAACCGTCTCGTTCTTCAGCGTCTGAAACACAGGTTCGGTGGAGGTCAGGGCTTTGTGGATGTTTGGACTCTGTAGCTTCCGTCTGTCACTTGTTTTCTAATCTTGTTGTTTTTATTCTTGTGCCTTGATGGATTTCTTATCCACTGTTCTGTTCTCATACCATAACCTCAGCATCCACATGTCTGAGACTCCATTAGGGTCTGTGTCATAAGAATGCATGAATCCATCCATCCATCCACCCACCCATCAATCCACCCATCCACCCACCCATCCATCCATCCATCCATCCAGCCACCCATCCATTCACCCATCCATCCATCCATCCACCCATCCATCCATCCATCCACCCATCCATCCACCTCCATCCAACCCTCCACCCATCCATCCATCCATCCATCCAGCCAACCAACCAACTGATTGACCACCCTAACTACCTCCTGATCATCAATCAATCGGCTTACCTTCCTATTCGCCAATCGAACCAATCGACCTACCTACCTTCCTATCTGCTGGTCAATCAATCGATCAACCTTCTGATCAATCGATCAATCAACCTGACATTTTGTCATTTGTTCCAACAAAGTTAGAGTTGATGTATTTGACACGACACACCTGAGAAACACAGAGTGACAAGACAGTTTGGATTCATGAAGCAAAAATAAGAGAAGGAGCGAGTCGCACCGTGTTGGTGAAGACTTTGCACCACCTCTGGATCAGACTCTTGTTCCTGGCTGCTGGGTTTCCAGTGGCGATCTCACTGAGGACGTCCGAATCCAGCTGTGAGAGAGAGAGAGAGAGAGAGAGAGAGGGAGAGAGAGAGAGAGAAGGAACATGAAGATCAGAGTGTCATTAGATGGGATCCTAACTTCTTACCCTCGGTGCTGCTTGTTTACAGACAGCTCACCTGAATGATTGCCTCGGTGAGGGGATCAGTGATGACGTTCAGCAGCTCCGGGGCCTCTCCACTCTGGATGTTGAAGGAGTCGATGATGAGCTTGGTGACCAGGTACAGGTAACCTGTGGCGACCTCTAGTGGCAGCAGCACCAGCACAGACAGCCAGTTGAAGAAATCGTGGACGGTGGCGCCTGCAAAAGCCCTGGAGGCACGGAGACGCAGGAGGGATCAGGGTACAGTGACTCTTTTTTTTTTTATTCATTGAAAGGTTCAGTGAGTAAGATTTCAATGAAAATAAGATTATATAACATGGACATTTTATGTGTATGATCACCTGAATGTATGACATGTTGTTTACATTACTCAAAAAAGAGCCCACTATACTGAAAGCAGGTGCAGATCCTGTCTACAGAGGCGGCCATGTTGCAGCAGCCATGTTTTGAGAGTGTCCCAGAATGGACAAACTCAAACGGCTGTTGTGTTTGAATGACAAATCAAATCAGATACATCAGGGAACTCCTTCTTTTATTAACATATTTATGGCTCTATTCTACCACTGGCTGCTGCGTTCACCCGATTGCAAGAGCAATAAAAACCTAATCTATTAGGAGCACATGATACACGCTGCTGTAAAAAGGTAAAAGAAACGCATTTCCGTGTATTAGCTCGTCGATGCAGTTTCACCTATAAGATACGTTATCTGGATTCTATCGGAGCAATTACCTGCGAAATGTGCTGCGTTCACCCACTTGCGTCATGGCAACCAGAGTGTTAGTGACGGACGTCCCGATGTTGGTGCCCATGATGATGGGAACAGCCAGCTCCACTGTGAGCACTGTCGCAGAGCACACCTCCGTCATCATCATCATCCTCAGTCATGCATGGTGTGTGTGTGTGTGTGTGTGTTTGTTATACACACATACTGTGTGTGTGTGTGTGTGTGTGTGTGTGTGTGATACCCACATCCAGATGCCACCATGCTGACCACTATGGAGGAGGAGGTGGACGAGCTCTGCACCAGCAGAGTGACCAGCACCCCGATGACCAGACCAGCCAGAGGGTTAGACAGCACCGAGTTGTCCTGGAAGATGTCGCCCGCTACTTTACCTGGAACGTACACGGAGTCCAGCTCCACATGTTCAGGCCTATTTGCATGATGGCAGCGAGTGTGTGTGTGTGTGTGTGTGTGTGTGTGTGTGTGTGTGTGTGTGTGTGTGTGTGTGTGTGTGTGTGTGTGTGTGTGTGTTTACCTCCAACCAGCTGGAAGGCCGAGCTGAGGATATCCAGGGAGCAGATGAACATGTAGAGGAAACCCACCAGCAGGGACAACTTCCCCACCGACACCACCACCCTCAGCACCTTCCCTTTGGTATCCAGAGCTGAGCCAGACAGTGGGATGAACGTCGTCTTTAACCCGTGATTTATTTCATATCTTTGTCATATGGACAATATTTATTTTCTCTTGCAGGAATTATGATGAATTCCTTCAGGAAGTCATCATAATTGATTCTGTGTAAAACTCACCCATCTGCATCACAAACAATTAATAGGAGACAAAACCACATGTAGATAGTCCCAAACGTATACTGACATTTTTCTCCATAGACCACTGGGTGTTCCGCCTTGTTTATCTAATCACACTTGAAGATAAAATCTACTATATTGGTGAAGTGGCCGTGGTTGTAAATGACAGTGGCAAAAAAAATGCTCAAGTCAAGGGACTTCCCTCAACAGTGGCTTCGCCGCCCGTTATCTCCTGTTTACAGTCAGTTGGCACCGTCTCTGTTTACGATCTGAATCACATCGGTTATTCTAGAGTATGATCTTGGAATAATCACATCTGTAACACTGATGGATATAGTGTACTGTTCTCATGTGAGGTATTACATAATGATGTACTTCATTACTTCATTCATTCATTCATTCATTCATTCATTCATTGATATTTTCTTTATCCCTTTTTCTTGATATTTTTAACACATGAGTTTGAATGTGTATGTGAGCTTACATGAACTCATTGACTCTCATTCTTTTGATTTGATTTGAATTGATTATATTTATAGCTCCAATACGTAGACCTGTTTGACCTTGAATGTGCCACAAAGATTCAAATTGAATAGTTTACTGTTATCTAACATATTGTCTTTTGATATTTCATATCACATCCTAATATTTGACTCATTTTCTTCAATTTCAGTTGAGTCAACAGTAAATAATTATTCTAATACTAGAGCCGTTTATTACAATCATGTGGAGGAGGAGGGAGAAGGAACACTCCACTTGTTATCATCGCACTGTCAAAGTATGTCTGACGTGCACCGTCATTGTTGTGTTGTGTTATTTCACAACACAACAATGATGGACTTGCCAACTCATGTGTGGTTATGAAACTGTTATGTTATATGGGACGCTTCATATCTGCAGGGGACTGTATGTAAACTATCAGTATTACTCCCTCTCTGCGTATATCTAATCAGAAAACTTGTGTTCTTTTTGACCATTTTCAAAGATAAGACAACACAATTATTAAAAGGACACAAGCAAACACTACGTCACCTCACCTGACCACGGGACCCCGGTGTCCTTCAGCTCCGGCAGGTCCCAGGGGTCCAACACTTCGGACTCCTCCACCAGGGCCACAGTGGAGTGAACAGGACTGGCCATGTCCTCTGACACACAGACACAACATGTGCGTATATGTACAGTGATGTCTATGCAGGGGTTTTCACATCACATGCAGTTTCATTCAGCATTTAGGAAGATATGAAGAATATATGTACCTTTGCTCTCATCGATTAGTTGCTCATCATCTGTCTTTGTTTCAGGAGCCATTTCCTGGAGCAAGTGGAGATAGATTCATTTAGTTTTTATTTCATTTCATTTTTTTACATCATATAAATCACTTTTAAATAGTCACAGTTGATTTTTTTGATACACACACACACACACACACACACACACACACACACACACACACACACACACACGCACACTACCACTCTACCACTCTTTCCTTCACATGCCACAGTATTGATCTGATCACATGGTGCATGGGGTTACAGTAAAATTCCATTTGCAGAATGATGCTCCCATTTCAGTGAGTGTATGAATGTTTGGAATTTTACATCTAAATGCATTTAACCAACACTTTGGTATCTGGTATATTTCTGTTGTTTATATATTATAAACACACTATAATGACAGTATTTAAAAAAATTCCATTTCAATATCAAAAGATCATTTCCTCTGAACTTGATTCTTATATTTTATAAAACAGCTGTAAATTGAAAGTGAGTGATATTGAAACATTCCAGCATTATATAGGTAAAGATATAAGATATTTCATTTTGAAATGAGTAAATACATATATACTGTAGAACTTTATGTCACCATTAAATCATACAATCACACAAATTGCATGAGCAGTCATTTATCATTAGTGATACATTTGTTCAATCGGTGCTGTGATCATACAGGTGCCAACTGGAATAAAGTTTCACCGTTTCAGTCAAAGTTTTGTTTTTTTCAAATTGTAA
Source organism: Chascanopsetta lugubris (assembly GCA_016785325.1). NCBI lineage: Eukaryota > Metazoa > Chordata > Actinopteri > Pleuronectiformes > Bothidae > Chascanopsetta > Chascanopsetta lugubris. Next base: position 37,817 of record JAFBJT010006024.1, read on the forward strand.
AAAAAATAAAATTCAATCATCTATATTTTTGCAATATTTAACAATATAATAATAAGAATTCATGCAGATTGATAGAATCCATGCCTGCTCTCACCTGTGGCAGATGCAGTGAATCCATGCTCAGTGCTGTTGGTGAACTCACCTGGGCTTATAGAGTAGTGGGAAGGTGTGAGTGGGTGTAGGGGCCTGCGGTGGTTGGGGTTGGTGGGGAGGGGGGGGGGTCTGAGGGTTCGACAGGGCAAAGTGGTGTGCTGCCTTCACATCACCAGGAACACCTCCATGTCACAGATAAGCTGAACACACCTTTCGGCAGCAGCTGCGATTAGTCCTGCCTGACTCTGCTGTAATCTGAGCTCTGTCGCAATCCACCTCACATTGTTCCAGATAAGACTCAGCTCCTTTGTATCTATACCTGCGCCTCCATTCACCTGTGGGATCAAAAACAGCTCAAATCATTCTCTCTAATTCTCCAATATCTATGTACCTATCAGACGATGATGTGTTGCAGACCCGGGCCCCAGAGTGAGGACGGCTCCGGCTGGATGAACCCATGGACCAGTCATCAGGAGTGGCAGCCAGGGATGGATCCACAATCACAGATAGATCACATGTGAGTGTGTTTGTTGGGAGGGAGGGGGGGGGTATACAGGAAGTGTGGTGTTTAGAGTCTGTGTGTGTGTGTGTTGTGTGTGTGTGTGTGTGTGTGTGTGTGTGTGTGTGTGTGTGTGTGTGTGTGTGTGTGTGCGTGTTCTATTTTGGGAGCCCAGTGATATTTTTGTGGCAGTCTATATATCGATCCTCTTGATTCAGCCATTCATGGATCAATACAGAGTATATATCAGTGGTGCGAACGAGACGTGTTGTTATGAATGAGGTGTGAGAGGAGTGTGAGTGTGAGAGACATCGACAGGGACAGGGACACACACTGATGCTCTGAGTTTCCATGCTGCCTGTGACGTGTCGATGTGAACCGAGGACAGGAGTCCAAAGACTGTCTCTCGCACGCTCTCTCTCTCTCTCTCTCTCTCTCTCTCTCTCTCTCTCTCTCACACACACACACACACACACACACACACACACAAAGTGTATCATTTCAGATCCGAATGCTAAATAGTTCCCTCTCTTCTACATAAATTAAAATAACTAGTATCTGTATTCACTCATTCGGGGTTACTGTAGAGAAAAAAACATGGCAGCTTCAGTAGCAAAAACTTGCTCCAGATTTAGAATACTAGTATACTACTTCAAAATGCTCATCTGTGATAATGAAAACACACATTTACACGTTTAGATAATTATACACTGATTTAAAAACATCAGTATAATGGTTTGATTTTCTCTTTCTAAAAAAAGAAAAGGAAATAATTGAAATTTTGAAATGATTTCAGTTTTCGAAGGTAGCAGATCAAATTTTATTGCACCACATACATGTTTATAAGGACAACAAAGGCTGTTCTATTCGTTTTGTTTCGTTTCGATTCAATTCTATTCTATTCTGTCACGCTCCAGTGAGGCATCCATGTTTACTTTCTACCTTCTTCAGTTTATATTTTACCACTACTCCAATCTTACACATCAACTCTGCAATAGAAAAAACCCCAAAAACCCCAAAACAATATAAATACTGTTTGTGGTGCTGATGAAATGTATGACACCACACTAAGAGACAGCCCCATGAACAGGCCCATTCCCTTTAATATAGGGATATTCTCTTGAATTGCTTTGTCTCAAAGGCACAGAAACATGATGAGTGACAGCAGACGGCCTGAGGGGCTTCGCCCTGCAGACTTCACCCTGGTCAGCACATGAGCCTTTTACCTTTGAAAAGGTAACAAAGAATCAATTAAATACAGATATCGTAGATCATGGACACTTACTTTCCTATCCGCCTGCTGTAACCACAGCTGAATTAGAAAATCAAAAATCAATGGCCTGGTATTGGTTGACTAGGACCTATTCCATACCAGTGGGTGTGTCCACATTCTATATAAGTCTATAGTCATTTATTTGGGGTCTGTAAATGAATCGTTGATATTTGAAGAAGGATCGCTGAATAGTTTGTATCCACGCTCCACGTCATATTGTTACCTAGTGACCCAGGTGTCCATCATGCCCTTTCAAAGGTGACCCTGCAGCCCAACTCGCCCATGTGTCTGTCCGATTGGCCCAGATGAGCCCACACTGATGACGTAATTGCCCCAACCGCCCTGCTGCTCTGGTGTGACCTTTGCTCACCAAACCCCCGCGGGAATGAGACAGTCTGCTCTCTCCTGCCATGTCATGTCACTAGTTGACAAATACGCACACTTCTATTGTAGGTTTATCAATAAATGTGGGACCATTGATATATTTCTGCTGTTGAAACACTAAGTAAAATGAAATAAATGCACAATTCAAGTGCAGGCTTTCATTCGTTTTGACTCCAAATAGCAATCAACGTATCACCAGTGTGCAAGTGCAAGAGCACCACCTAGACACTGTATCATGCTAGTGCAACAGTGCAGTGCTGATTTTCTGATCAAAACCTGCACACGTGCACTTTCAGTGGGGTTCATTTGACCAAATCATGTCTATGTTAGTATGATATTGGCTACTGGTCATGTATATGATATTACATTTTCATTAAATATGTATAGATTACATAAAAACATCATTAGAATGCGTTATGATATAATGTGCACTGTGTGTTGTGACATGGTAAATTCGTGTTGTTGTGCCTGATCCAGTTGTCGTTCCTCATACAGCCAACAGAGGGCGTACGTCGTCTTTTCAATACGTTGGACTTTCAAAATACAAGCTCCGCCACCTAAATCACTTGCATTTTTGCATTTTATTCAAAAATAAAACAATTCTATCAGTTATTATTTCTAAAATGATTAACACCTTTTTTTTTGCTTTTAACGTAGTTCACACGTGAGTAAAAAAAAATGCGGAAACAACGTTTCACACACAAATATATTTCCGGTTTTACTTCCGGGTTGTGTCAATGTGAGCAGACGGAGGACAATGACATAGAGGCAGTCAAAACAGGAGTCAGACCACATAGTGGTTTTCGTCACAGTTGTTGTCTCACATGGTGTGAACTGTGACACAGTGTCCAACATGTCGTCCACCAGCTCAGGTTATTCGGACCAGCAGCAGGGCGGCGGAGCGCAGGTAAACAACAGCACCGGTGACATGCTAACAGCAGGCTAACGTGTTAGCTAGCCACTTAACCCTGGGTGAACTGTACACACAGTGACGACTGTCGTCTCCCTCCGCTTTAATCCCATTACCATGTCTGTGTGTATACTAACTTCATCTACGTTGGCCAAGTAAAGGCACAGTGTGTAAGATTTACTGGCATCTAATGGTGAAGTTACGTGTGGAAGCTGAATACACCTCACCCCTTCCCTCCATGCACGTTGGAGAACCCCTGGTTGCATTCAGTTATATCATATTATATTTATATATGTATTTATTATATTATACATGTTCTGTGTGAACATGGCAGTGCAAAATGGTGTTGATGTAACAATTCATTACATTTGGAGAATTGTACACTTGTACGCATCAGTATAATTCATTTAGATTAAACTAATGCCAATGATAGACTTTTTAAATGTTTCAATACTTTATTTAACCAGGTAGGTCAATTGAGAACCAGTTATCATTTAGAGTGACGACCTGGGGCCACCAGTGTTATGGCCAGTGACACTGCAGCCTGTCTCTAGCTGGCATCGAACCGGCCACTTTCTCCTCTAAAAGCACCTGCTCTATCCACTGAGCCACTGCCATAAAATCACATTAGCGGAAGCTATAATGTCAATACCAATGAGTGTGTTGTGTGTTGCTGGGCAGTTGCCAATGGGAGCAGATTACATCCCCACCGAGGAGGAGAGACAGGTGTTTAGAGAGTGTAATCAGGAGAGCTTCTGGTATAGATGTAAGTTTACAGCACGCACGCGCACACGCATACACACACACACGCACACGCACACACGTCTCAGCATCATGGTGAAAACATATTTCCATGAACATACTGTTCCTCCTTCACAGCGGTGCCCTTCTCTCTGATCAGCATGGCTATCACCCAAGCCCTGAGTACCACAGGTAATGTTATACATTGTGTGGAGAATATTAGGAGATATTATAGATGTCTGAGTTCATTTGATTTTATTTTGTTTGTGTTTGCAGGGACCTTGTCTGTATCTCCAAGGTTTGGATCTCTACCAAAGGTGGCCTGTAAGTTCATCAGTGATTAGTGCAGATTCAAAGATACAGTGTGTAGAATTTAGTGCCATCTAGTGAAGATGTTTCAGCTGGACACCTGGGTATTTATGAGAACCTATGATTGCTTTCAATTTCATTCAATGTTCCCTCTGTGCTATAGCAAAACAAGGTGATGAAATTTTGCTGCCTCTGAAGAGAGGACCTGCTGTAACCCTAACCCATTTAATTACAAATACATCAAAACATCCATCATTTCACAGCTGCTGAATTTATAATGGTCAACTGTTGGCGTGTCTGTGTGTCCACAGTTGCTGGTTTCTGTGGTTACCTGGCCGGGAAGATGTCCTACATGAGGACGTGTCAGGAGAAGTTTATTAGTTTGGAGAATTCCCCTCTGGGAGAAACTCTAAGAATGAGGACAAGGACACATTCACAACTGTGAGAACCGCATGTTCCTAATTGTATTACTATATAGTTTCCTACCAAACTGCTCTTTTAACATGTTATTTGTTGTCCTCCACAGTCCCATGGGTCCCCAGTCAGAGCTAAGCGACCCAGACAAACAGTCATTTGACCCCATGTTCAGGGAAGCAGACGCCCCCAAAGAGATGCCCAGCTACAACAGAGACTACAACAATTCTGAGCCACTCATGCAGACGGGCAGCGCAGATGACTTCAGCACACCAGGTACAACACAAACCACTTTATAACGATGATTGCAAAATCGAATCTAGTTGTATTCACACTATATCTATGTTCCTCACTCCTTGTCCTTATCCACTTCAGTCCAGTCACAAGAGGAGGAGGAGCCCAAGAAGAAGCCAATCCTCTATGGGGACTTGAGGCTCAAAAATAGGGAGAACTATGAGGTGACACTCACCCAGAAAGCTGAGACATTTCTCAAACCAACACCTGACAAGGAGCAAGAAAGACCCAAGAAAGGTGAGCTGCCGTTATTGTGGAAATATGTGAAGCACTTGATAGGTTGGGAAAGTTGGGGGTGGGGTTCATATTCTGGATTGTCTATTGTTTTGGGTCGTTGTTGTTTTTTTAAATATTTTTTCTTTCTCTTGTTACAGTGAAGAAAAACATCTATGGAGACACTTGGGATGAATGAGTATTTAAGCTGATGTGATCACACAGCACTTGAGTTTGTCTTTGTGAGTCAATAAAATGAAACAGTAAAAAGACATCTTGCTAGCACCATCATTTGAACCAAACGTGTTTTTCAAAATATCCTAAAACACACTAAAATGAATGTAATTGCATGTTTAGTATTGGAAAATAATTGTAATGAAGACGTTGAACTTGTATAAACACTTGCCATGGCGTCAGTTTTTGTCCATACCTTCCTTTTATATACCTGTTTAAGAACTGTTAGGCTTGAAACATTTCTTTCTCTCTTTCTTTCAAGGTTATCTCGTAGAATGGACACACCAATTTGATTGAGCTTCTGGTAATTATGTAGATGTGTAGACAATTTTTTTTGCAGCAATGGTATACATGGCTTTTTTTTCTAGGAACAAAAAGTAATACAATAAACAAACTGTACATTTTAATGAATGTAAAAAGTTGCACATAATTATGGGAATGTCTCTTGATTGAAGTATTTTTTATCATAACTCTCCACATGGTTAAATAACGAGAGCTGCGGCAGTTGTACAATCACTCGTTTAGCAGTGAAAATTAAAGCATGATAACAGAACATGGCTTCTTCATATACTAATGTGAGTGTATGACTAAATCTAACCATGGCTGTGGGCATGGCCATGAGCATGGCTATGGCCATGGCTATGGCTGTGGCCGTGGTTACAGCTGTGGCTGTGACTCATTTCAAAGTTGGGAGTGAAGTTCAGAGTCAGTCCGTGTCCCTGAGGGTGGGGAAGAGGTGCAGGTCCAGACAGAGCGCTGCTAGAGTTCGGCCAGCCCTCGTGCATCTGGTTAGCGGCAGCAGAGTTGATGCTGGATAAAGGAGCGTAGGCCTGGACCGGGTAGGAGCCAGGTGTTGGGCTGATCTGTGGCAGCAGGGTCCTTCTCCTCTCCTCTGTAGAAGCAGGGATGAACACGACACCGCAGGCGCCCCTCAACCACCGGAATGGCATCGTCTTCTCTACAACCCCAGCTCTGGTCTCTGACATGTCCAGGAGAGAGAACCACCCCTTCCCACACACCCACCCGATCAGGATGGCGATGACGTTGCAGGGCAGCACAGAGTGAGGGGTGAGAGCTGTGGTGACGATGAGGAGCACCCAAGGCAGAGCCATGGTGGGGAAGCTGACACCGCACAGGAAGCCTTTGGTCATCTTTGTGTGCACGGTGGTCAGAGCCACGCAGGCCAGAGCTATGGGGAGCAGGCCCTCGGTGTGGCTCTGAGTCTGGCTACTGTCCTCCTGCAGCAGCAGATCCAGGAAGCTGTAACACAGGCCGGTGGTGGTGGACAGCAGCAGGAAGACGGACAGGAAGCGCACGGTGCCCACACCTCTCTCCAGGCTGCCACCGAGGAACAGCAGGGCAGCAACGTTCAGAAGCAGCTGGGTGGAGGTTTTATGATGGAAGGGATAAAGCAGAAGTCTGTGGAAGTGTCCATGTTGGAGAACTGAGGCGCCGACACCCAGGCAGCCAGGGGTTAGTTTAAAGTGTAGTTGGACACAAAATAAAAGACATGACACCAGGGACACAAAGGAAACCCCGCAGGTAATGGCGGGAACGACGTCATTCAAAACCTGTAACAGCACTTTAAAGTAACCCATAGCTGCCGACTTATCACTGGACCTCACTTGTCCACTGTTGATAAAAGAAACGTGAGCGTTGACCAGGAAGTAAACAAACCAAGGGCGCTTCTGTTGTCTTCCTCTCGAACAGGAAGCAGTGGCTCTTTCATTCAGCGCCCGCTGTTTACTGCTGTTGATACTAAATATAGATCAGTATAAATAAAGCTTAACAGCAACACATACGGTGTGCAGTGTTACAGCACTAGCATGATTGCTAGTGCCTGTTTTCATTCACACAAAAAAGGCAGGAAACTTAAGGTGGCCGGCGCGACAGTGTTCCGGTTATCTCTTTCAAAATAAAACAGGTTTAAACGGATAGTGACGTTGTTTTTTCTTCCGAAAGTCATTTGCAACAGTGTAGAATAACAAAAACACCCATATATGTGCTGTATATTTGTTAAAGATGTAAAACATTATGCCTTCTTTGGCCAAAAAGAAGGCTACGTGCAACTCGGTCCCAAAGTCTGAGTCGTATTTTGAAAGAGCGTTTGCAAAACTTCCGTTTGATTTCGACGAATGTGTAAAATAAAATTGAATAAACCTAAGTGTATTTACTCATGTAAATCTATTTAGAAGCAATATTATTTATATCTTGATATTATTTCATTTTTATTTGTGAAGATTTATAAAGCATATTCCCAAGTACGATGTAACTAACGATAGAGTAAATAGAAATAGAAATTACTCTGCAATTACTGAACAAAGTTATATGCAGCATGCACATAGACTCACATAAATATACAGCGTCATCTATATAATAAGTCCACTGTGTTGATAATACTTTTTTTTCTTTTTACATTTTATAATCTTCCTTTTGCATGCATTTTTAAGCAGAATTAAATACATGTAAATTCTTTGTGTCCTTAAATATTAAAATAATGTTTAAAAGTTTATAGATATTGTAGCTACATATTGGCACTATAGCTCAGACACAATGAAGCCAAGATGAGAGGCGCATATCCCTCCCCTATAAAAGATGTTTTCAAAATAAATAAA